>JAPKLY010000107.1:164808-249897 GCA_026898435.1 Prunella vulgaris | reverse complement strand
GATCCCAAATGATCAATATCAAAATGATGTCATACAAGTATTCCATAACTTGAACAATCTCTCACCGAGGAAATCAATGAAAATACTCATGTGAGCTTGGCCACTACAATTTTTTCAATGTTTTCATCACAACCTTAACAGGATATCACCTTTTCTGCAGCATAGATATATTTTTTTTATATCATAATATAAAGTTATTCACATTAGTATTCAACTAATACTTAGGTTGAAAATAATGCATATAAGAAACTTGCATACAAGAAATCCCGTATTTAGTTTGGGATTTAGTTTCCAGTTCAAACAACTTCATGCTGACTATTCAGATCACGAGTAGACTTACGGATTCTGTACACTTCACTTTAGCTTGCAACAAAAGTGTCTCTTCCTCCTTCTTGGAAAGATCATATTCTCTTTTCGTAACAGCCTACGAGTGAAAAACTCACATACATGAATAATCTTGTGATCAAGACATAAGACAAATATATAGATCACAAATGCAGTTTAATGATGAAAAATCAATTTATCAACAACTACATGAAAAGGGAAGTTAGGAGTTAACCTCCTCTCTTCTTGATAAAGTACTTTCTTTTTGCGCCATTTTATTTTTCTCTTCGTTCAGGACAGCACGTTCTTTATCAAGATTTTGCTTTAGCTCATCCAACTCCTTCTCAAATTTCTTTAATTCTTGTGTTCTATTGAAAATATAATCATCTCTCTGATTCTGTAGAGCTTGCTTATCCAGCAACCTTTCTTCGGATTGCTGCACGACTACTTGCCTTTTAGACAATGATTCTCTCTGACGCTGAATTTCTTGCTCCTTAGCTTCAAAACTACATCACAACAAACATAAAAACTTAATCAGTTATTTCATCAAAAAGTGATCAAACATTCACATGCTGGCAACGCATATAAAGAGAAAATGAATAAGGGAAATAAATCATATAGAACATACTCAGACTTTGATGACATTATCCGTCTCCTCAAGTCATCTTCACGTTCCTCAACCTCATGTAACTTTCTTTCAGCAGTTCGGTGATATCTAGCGGCCTCTGCTTCTAGTGATTCCGCTCTACGCATTTTCTCCTCAGCCTCTGTCGACTTCTTTAGAGCATCTTCTACCATATTTCTTGCCTCGGAAAATTTACTATCTGCTGCTACCTTAACCTCTGCATATTCAGCGCGCATCTCATGCAATGTCTTCTCAATCTGCAGAAACTATCAAAATCAGAAACATATTACAGTAATAAGAAAAGGATCAAAAGATGTACACAAAGGGTCCATTACATTCTTAACACATTCTTTCTCAATTCCAAGAGCTTTCTTGAGACTATCTTCTCGTTTTTTGGCATCATTCAAGTCCGAAACATGAGAAGCCCGCTCCCGTTTAAAATTCAGCTCAGCAGAGTCGGCCGCAGATTTGGCCTCCTCATACTTCGCCAGCCATTCCTTTCTTTCCATTATGAGAAGCCCCATGTGATGTTGATGATCATATATCTATTAAAAAGATGCAAACCATGTCGAAACAAATACACACATGCATTAGCAACGGCAACCAAAAACGAGAAACATTAAGAAAACAACCAAATTTGCAGATTAAATCACACCATATGTAAAAACTGCCAATAGGGAAAAAATTAATGACAAAAAATCACAATAAATGTACAATCGCCAAAGTCAAGGAAACATCCGAAACTACGAAAATTATCCACCAGCAACCATTAATAAGGAGAGAAAAAAGATAATAAAAAACCTCTGCTTCCAGTTTGGCAATATATGCAATGAGCGAGGCCTTATCCCTGCGTTTAATCGACTCCTCATCAAACCCTGCCTCTTTAAGCCGCTTCCAAATAGCTTCATCGCTTAAAGGAGATTTCAAAACCCTAGAATCCGGAGACAGCGCCAAAGTTCCGGCGCTTCTCGGAGTCACCGCCAATTTCTCCGACCGAGAACTTGACATCGGAATCACTGATCCAATCCAACCCCGGACTGTTCCTTCTCCTTGAATCTTCACAGCAAATTGATCGATTCTGAAGCTGGGGTTTTCACTATTTTACTCGTCTTTCACTTGTCAAAGAAAGTGTGTGGACTCCACTACCTCGTGCTTTTTCTCTCTCCCCTATATATTTTTTTCTTTTTTGGTAATTATCAATACGACGCCGTACCGGCTTTAATTTAGGAGGAAGCGGATCTGATTTTTGAACTACAGTAAAATTTCCCGTTGAAAAAGGAGAAAAAGCGACTGCCGTAATTATTACCTTACTGAACTCTGAAATTTAAAAAGATAAATATTAATGGTATAAAATACACTCTGGATTACATTCAATATTTGCTGTATATGTCAATAGTTACTTTCGAATCGAGTGATTAATAAAATGTGATTGTTTATTGATTCGGGAATCCGATACCCTTTACACCATTACATTTCTCTCACTATTTCTTCATTTTAGAAGGTTTTAAATTTTAATATATAATTTATAATTTATTAAAATTTTATATGAGAATATATAACTTATTTTATTTTTAATACATATATAACATTAAAATATTTTGAAATAATTTTAAGGGTTAGATCAGTTGAATTGGTAACCGGTGCTCTGTTCGTTTTGATCACCAGTACGATTATGAATTCATTGAATAACACTAACCTTTTTAATTCCGAAAAAGATGCATATATTATGTTTATTATTTTGATGAAGAATAAAAATATTATTAATTAAATATTCGAATATTTTCTCCTTGAACAAATTACAAATATGAAGGCAAAGGTATTCTGATTGCTTGTTGGGCTGGCCCACTATAACCATCAGACCTTCCAACAAAATAAACTCAATGGGCTTCCAAACATTTACATGGCCCAACACCACTTTTATGGTTTAATCTTAGTTTTTGAAGAGTGAACACAAAATAATTTATACACGCCCACACACACAGAGTGGGCACTGATCCGCCGGAAAATTTTAATTTTACCTATACGTGTATATTACTTTACCCATAGCATGCATAAATACAATTCAAATATATTTTAAAAAGTTTATTTTATTATGTAATTAAAAAATTATAAAAATATACAAACAAATATTTTTTTACTTTGCTAAGTTTTACAATTAGTTGATAGAGTCAATCAATTCACTAGAATAATTAAAAAAAATTAGTCTTGTATACATTAGTATATAACTTTTAAATAATACATTAAATTTAAAAATGCATCTAGTGCAAAACAAACTTACTCAATTAAAAAAAAAACTTCGCTTGCACCAATCAGTTGAACATTAATTTAATTTAATTTTTTGGTTTAAGATCATTGTCTAAATTTTTGCTATCAACTTTGAATTTGTTATCCAAAAACATTTTAGCATTGAAACTCCTTGGGTATGTTTGGTTCGTAAAATAAAAGTATCTATCCGTCAAAAATATGCATGTTTTCGACGGATAGATACTTTTATCTTACGAACCAAACATACCCTTAGTCGTTTAACATTTTTAAGATTTTGCAGATCTGTATATAAAAGTCTTATACATTTAAATAATTAGAATATTGTCCAACTAATAAAGTAATTAAAAAGTTAGAACTTCGGATGGATGCTGAGAATTAAATTTTAAGTATGATAAAAGAAATAATTTCTAATATTGATATGTTAGCAACTATTACAAGGTTTTGCCTCTTTTGAGTCTAACAATCAATTTTTTTCATCAAAATATAATCAAAATCAAAACTTATTCAATTTAAATTAGAATATTTTATTATGCTCCATATGAATAATATGTATTTGGATTTTGAATAAAAAAAAGTATTTCAATTAATAATCAATAATACTCTAAGAACTAATCAGTAATACCTTAAGAAGTAATCAGTAGTACCCTAAAAAGTAATAATATCATAATTGCAAATAAATATGTAGTTCGAAGTGTTACTGTATATTTAAAAAAAATCAAAATTAAAGTCATAATTAAGCTCAAACTTCAAGTGTATATCATGTACATGGTGAATACTCGAATCTTATTTAAATGAGTGGAATGAGATATATATTATAAATTTATAATTGAAAATTTTTGGTTAGTATAATTTTTTTTTTATAATAATATTAATTGGGTCTCTCTACTCAAACTTTCCGACTCTGTGATACCAGGGGGTATCAATTCCATAGGTTATATAAATGTGTTTAAGTTACTAATATTTATTTATTATTTTTAAAATTGTTATAATTATATGTAAAAAAAATTATTTTTTCATGTATATAATCTTATTTTTTAAGTTTTTATTGTTATTTTGGATATTTATATTTGTTCAATTTATAATTGATTTGGTGGATTTGATGATCTTTTTATTGTTCATTTCAGATATGATTTGGTGATTTGGATGTATTAAATTATGAAATTTTTATGTTTAATTCACACACACACACAAATATTTTGATTTTAAAAAGAAAAGTTAATTTTAAAAAATTGTGAACTTTTAATTGGATGAGATAGAGCTGATCAGATCTGTCATGATGCAGACATATATCTCAAAATGTTATTCGTAGTAAAGAACAAAACAGAATGAATCAACAGAGCACATGCACAATGAAAATATGAATATTTATAATATTCGTCCTGATTTGTTCCATTGCCGTCCTAATGCACAAGTTGATATATTGTGACTGTGTAGGGATTCCTTTCAAATGCTCATGTGATATTATTATAGCTCGGACTTCACAATCATATTATTAAGGTATCAATCTTGCCCACTACCTAAACGACTTTCAATTAGTTTGAGTGCTAAAATATATTAATACAAGTGTTCGAATTTTTTAATCCATATGTTATTTTCCCTTTTGTTCTTTTAAAAAGTATTTGAATATTTTAAATAATCAAAAGTACATGACTACATACATGTTGCATGTGATATATGTGTAAATCATTGAATCTTATCTCTTAGCTTGTCTGATTGTTTGTCAAATTATCATTACCCATGACTATAAACATGGCTTTGCATGGTTTGCACATTTAAAAACTAAAAACAAGAGAAAATATCGTTTTGCATGCTTTTCCATCACATCATTCCCATCAAAATTCAATTATATTCATATTGCATTATACCATACTCTCTTCGTTTTAAAACTACTTTCATAGAAGTTCTAGACACGCGAATTAAGAAAAAGCAAGTACGTGAGTATAAAATTAAATAATAAAATAAAAAAGTGTACTTTATTGACTTTTGTGAGTGTAAGAAATTTTCTTTTAATTTGGATGTGTGAAAGAAGAGTTGAGACGTTCAAAAAAAATATGAAATTAGTTTTGAGACGTAAGGAGTATATTAATGAAAAACAAGAAAAAGAAAATTCAAATTATTAATTAACCTTGCAAGACTTTTAATTATTAATAAAAAGTCTTATCATTATTGCTTATCTAAGCTAAAATTATTCAATGACAGAAGAATAATATTTAATCACTATATTTATTGTAGAAAAATATAATAACAGGATCTTTATCATTAAAAAACTTTTAGTGCAAAATTCTAATTTGTGCACGTATTTTTAATAAAAATAATACTAATTATATAATAATTCACTAATTGAAAAATAGACATAGTTAGAAGATTGGCTTCAATAATACTCAAAATTGATGTTATAACGTATATAGATAATACTTAAATATAAGTAATATGTGCAGAAAATTGGGTTTGTGATTAGCAAAAAATTAAGAAATATTCGTTGTGAATTTCTCTTAGCGGTTAAAAATCATAGACCTTAGGTATATATTGTTCCTAATTTCAAAAAAGAAAAATTTTGGTTCGATTTTATCATGTCTCAGCATACCAAATTCTACGATAATTATTGTCTTCCATCGAGTGACGATGCTAACAACTTTAAAAAGTGTATGGAATGAAAGTCAAATTTCTCTCGTAGACTCCTCCTTACATACTAATTAACAAATTATTAAGGCATTCATTCTTTTAAGGTTAATTATCTCAATTTAATATCGTTTTAAATGGTGTTCACAGAATAATATATATATATATATATCATTAAATTACATCAGAATTTATTGCACCAATTATTAATCCACTTTTCGCATGATGAGGTCTTCACATTATTCCCAAAAAAGAATTAAAAAAGAAAAATTACAAAAGATTTATTAATGGAGAACGTCATCGATCGTATGTAAAAATAAATAAAATTTAATTATGTACGAATTTAATTAAAATATAGTTTGACATATGGAAAAGTTTCGAGTGTTATGGAATATGTTGACATTCCATGGTGATGATAAGCTAAGAATATATATATTATCAGCAGTAAAGTAAGTCGCACTCACTTTTTAGCGCCTTTTGAGTGGGATAACGCGCTTAACGTCGATCGAAAAGCTATACTCATAACATGAATCTAGTAAGCACTTTTCTTATTTTTTTCAAGATTTTTTTCCTTGTCATTTTGACGATAATTATATGGAACTTAATTAGGGATTGGTTTTTGTTGCAATTAATTTGAATCGCCTGTTAAATTTTATTCAAATATAATATGGTTTTAAAATATCAATTTGTTAGAGTTATCAAATATTTTATAAGAGCATCAATTTTTAAAAAAAAAATTTAAAATAGTATTTAGAGTATCAATATTTGACAGTATAAAAAATTTGATAGCTATTAATGAAATATTTTCATATAAAAATTTATACATGCGTGTGAATTTTTTGACAAAATGTTATACGTATATGGTCCATGAGATGATGTTTATCATTAAAATATTTGAAATAATTTAAAATATCAAGTATTTGATCAAGTGTATTTAAATTATTATTAGAAGTAAAAAGTATATGGGTTAGAATAATATATTTTTGTTCAGGAGTATCAATTAAATTTACTATTTTAAATAATTTATGTTTAATAAAATAAACATACTATTTAAAAAAATGTAAATTAATATTTTTATTTGAATATAGATTTGCATATGCAGTATGGAAGAAAGTTAATTTTAAAATATTAATTAGTTTTATATAGAATATTGAGAGATCTAAAATACAAAAATATTTTAATATTTAAGATTGATAATATAATGTAAAAATCTTGATGAGAGTGAGACTTACTTATTACACCACAAAGAAAGTGCAATTCAATTGCTTCAATAAAAACATTATAAACTCTGTCACAATTTCTACTTTTATATATTTGTATTTATTGGTAAAATCTGAATTTTTATTTTGTAAAATTGAAATCTATTTTGTCTACTCTTAATATTTTTTAATCTACTTTTAGCATGAATATATATTTTTACAGCGTTATTTTAAAAAAAAGAAGAAGCTATTTTACTCGCATAGTCCACTATGTCGGGCTCATCTGGTTCGCAAGATAAAAATATATATCCGTAAAAAATATGCATGTTTTTTACGGATAGATATTTTTATCTTACGAACCAAATGAGCCCGTTATTAGATAATACTCTCTCCGTCCACGATAAATGGTCCACGTTGTCTTAAATGGTCGTCCACAATAAATGGTCTACTTACCTAAAATGAAAAACTTACAATCATTATTTTCATTTTTTATACACATATATTCACTTTTACACATCACATCAAGTTCTTTTTTAATAAGTAAACATTTTTTTATACTAATACACTCACTTTTACACATCAACATCTACTTTTCTTAATAACCGTGCACAACAAGGGTAGTCCTATTTTCATGAACGGAGGGAGTAATTATTAGTATTTTATAAGTTAACGGGTAATAAATTATTATTCTTTTATTTTCTTTTGAATAATTATTTAAATAACTATTAATTATTTATTGGGTAATTTATTAAAGTTCGTTAATATTTATAAATTTTAGAATTCAATAATTATTAAGTAATGAATTTGTTTTAAGTGAGTAATATTCAATAATTAATTAGTTAGAGGGAGTCATTTCTCAACTTCACAAATCTTTTTAAACCACCTATTATGGGTATTTATGTTTCAAAAAATAATTTACATATAGATTCAAGAAAATCACTATTTTTATAAATAGGTACAAAATATTTGTACAAAAGTGTATTTTTTTTTTTTACACAGAAGCACATTTTTTTTCTGCACAGCACTTATTTGTATATATAGTGACTTTTTTGAACTTATATGTAAATTTAAAAAAAAAAGGGTAGTATAAAGTGAAGTAGGTAAGGAAACGATAATTGTCAAGTCGAAAATAAGTAATTAGAATAATCTTATGTGTTATGTTCTAATAGAAAACATCTTTTAATAATTTTATTATTAAAAAATACATTTTATTATTAAAGACTAATTTGCATAAGAGATGGTCAGTCTGCAAGCCACTTCATCCATATCGAAAGTCTAATTTGAAGGTTTATTTGTAATCATTCAAAAAATTTAGATCAAATTTCAATCAAAACTAAGGATAGTAATTTAATTAATCATCTATAATTTCTATTTCTCAAATCTCGAATTGATAATTTTTAAATTTTTCAATCATATAGAAAATCTTTAGGAAAAATTACAAAATGATTCACAAAATTGGCAAAAATTACAAATTAGTTTTGTGCAGAAAAAAAATATACTCATGTACAGAAAAAAATTACACTTCTGTGTAAATATTGTGAACCAATTTATAAATATAATCACTTTTTTAATTAACATGTAAGTCACCCAAATTTTTAAAAATAACAATTAGTTTTTTTTTTTTTTTTTTGGTATTCAACAAACGCATCATTGAAAATGAGATTTTGTACATCATTTGAATTTGGAACACAAACAAATTCATGCTATCAATGTGCAATTATATATCTTTCTCTCTCTAAATCAAAATTTCATCATTTGTGCTCGTGATTAAAGTCATGCGAACCTACAAATCATAATCATTCTTAATATTATTGCTTTAATCAAGATCATGATTCTCATTTTTTATTCGCAGCTAAATTTTTTTCTTAATTCTTTTTTATGCCTTTTGTCTTTTCAGGAAAAAAGCAAGAGAGAAAAAATATTCGAGATGAACATTTAAAAAAGCACATATTCTGTTTCTGTAATGTAATACTTTAGCATAAACATTTCTGCTTTATCAAAATTGGAAAGATGATTTCTTGTCAAAGTGTCTTGTTATGTGGGTAAAAAAAAATGTAGACCTATCATTTTTTGAGATATATCAGTAAATTTAAAAATTCAATTTTCGATGTATTAATTGCAGCGTGTAATCGAACACATATAACTGAAACGTGACACCAATTTTAACTGAAAAATGACGTTAGCTTTTTCATTTTTTTTTACTCGTACATATTACGGAATAGTTTTATTTTCTTAAAATAATTATCATTTACTTCTCACAAAGTCAGCATGTTTAACCCATCATATATTAGTAAACTTATGCTCCTACTTTTTTTAAAAATAATTAATAACCTACTTCGAAAAAAAAGGAGTAATATATCTGAATAAAAATTTGAAATAAAGTATGATGCTACTTTTAATTGAAAAGTAATAATTATGTCAAAATTCGTACACTTGGTACACGTGCATCCAAGAAAGCGTGCTAGAAAATGTGCTCCTTGAAGATGCCACATATTATTCGCCCAATTTCAAATTTGGGTAAACGAGTAAAGTTTATTTTAACTAAGGGAAAAATTAAAGACTTTTGTCCAACATTACAAAATTATTATTGAGAAAGTAAGTATATAAATTGGAATTCGCTTATAATTTATATAAAAGTTATGGGAAAATGCTCGTTACACTCTATCCTTGCAGGCAAGGAAGTGCAAATCATGGTTGAATTTTGATATATGAAATTCAAACATCTGTGTGTGTGCACAACTTGGTACACAAATATCCCAATAATTTGGCAATAGATTGATAATCTAACGCTCCAACAGTCATTTTGAATGCTAGCAATTATCATAATTTTGAGTTTTTTTTTTCATTCATACTCTAGTGATCTTTTAATAATTGTATCTTAAAAAACAAGTGTTCTACGATTCACTAGTATCGATAGTAAGGAACATAAATTATTTTAAGTAAATTGATTCAATTTTCCAATTTTATTAGTCATTGTGTGCTACCTAGAAAAAACAATTCTATGTCATAAACTTGCACAATAATTTACCTCTATAAATTCCGCAACCATTTTATTCTTTCCACATTGATATTATAAACCCAATAATTGGGACGTTGACTTTTGTAAGTTTCTTATTCCATTTTGATTCTAATCTTTCTACTTCAGGACCATGAATGATGTATCATGCCTGTGTCGTCTGTACTCGATTACTATATTTTAGATTCAAATATAGTATTTGAAATGTAAAGTTATTGACAGTCTCATATATTAATGCATAGTATATATATATAGTGCATAGTATAAATAATGTGCATTTTTAATAATATTAGTTTTTAAATTTTATTATTGTTAAAGGAAATTACATTTATGTGTCTTCATCAAAAGTATTTACTAGAAAGATAGTTTAGTCATTTCATTATGTATTTTATATTTCTGTAACCCTAGTTTGTAACCTATATAACGTGATCTCATACACAGAAATAGTGAAACAACCTCCTGGCTTGGTACGCCCCCAGACGTAGCCTTTCAGGTGAACTGGGTCAACAAATCATGTGTTCTTCGTTCTTTATCTTTATCGATTTTGCTAAAACACGTTATCAGCACGAGATGCTTTACAAAAATTTAACATTTGTGATTGAGAATCGATATATGCTTTATTGATTCCAATTTCGTCAGAGAAACCCAAAGCCCTCAATTCAATACAATTCTTCTACCTCGCCGCCTCTGAGAAATATAACTCAAACGTTTTCCTCAGCATTTGACCACAAATGGAGCGTACTCGCGATGCCGTGAGGAACCGCCTGATTGAAATCCTCTATTCCCCATCCATCCTTTCTAAGCGGTACGACACCATTTCCCGCGAGGAAGCTGTTGAGGCCACCAAGGTCATCGAGCAGGAGGCATTCGAGGAGGCGGGAAAGGAGGCGACCGCCGATGACGATGGAATGAGAAAACGCCATTCAAAATAACTCACCACACTGCCGGCATCGGAATGGGCTACACCCTCTTGATTGCGCCGCTGTATGCGGCGGAGATTGCCCTGCCTCCTATTGCGACGTCCTTTTGAGGGTTCCTCTGGTTCTCTCTCCCAAGGTGTTCCGGCGATTCGCGATTTGGTTCCCCTGTCCGGCAACATTCGAGAAAACCCTAGGACTTGAGAAAACCCTGATCTCAACCGTGGCGCATTTCTCGCGCTGACCAGGCTACCAACGCAAACCCTAGGACTTGATTCTCGTCGCCCTGTTCGCAACGACAGAGACCGACGCTTCTCGCCGTCGATTCTCTGTCAAATCTGAGGCAATTGAAAGTCACCGTTTGCAAGAAGCCGCAACCTCCGCCTGAAACTCCATGGGTGCCGTTTCACATCCGGCCCAATCGCTGCCTACGATTCACTAGCCGGAACCCGCCACTGCATCAGTCAATTAGGCTTGTGATGGTGAAGGCATTTGCAGGTTCAGGCGTCACAGGTGCTATTCCGGTGGCTGTAATTGGCGAGAAACAGTGTGTATCAGCGTGTAGCGGTGGTGATTGAGTTTCCAGAGCGTCTATTCCTGCTTCAGGTATCTCCCCTGTTAGGATTTCTGTGTTAGATGTTTTGATGATATAATAAACCAATCAGCTTGTAATAGGACCAACTGAACATGTTAGTCAGCTGATGAGTAGTTAGGATTAGATAGGTTCAAGTGAGGGGGAATCTACCTTGCTGCCTAGAAGATCCGAAGCTACCATAGAAGAGAAGACCAGCTGAGACCTTGTGGACTTAGCCAATTTCAGAAGACAGTAGATTTAAGCAGCTGACACTGGAGCTTCGAGAGCAGATCATCAGAGAAGTTAACATCAGCTGATATCAGGAGATTAGCTGATCAGCTGAGAGCACGTCGCAGACAAGACAAGGACCATGGATAAAAGACATATCCAGACGAAGTCAAGAAGACCAGCTGAGGTGCACACCAGCAAACTTGCACATCAGCTGAGGTCCAAGTATTAGCAGACTGATACACCAGCTGAGGAGACAGATCAGCTGAGGTTTTGTGCTCGGCCCAGATTCTTCGGAATCAATTTTAAGGGTTAACTTGCGACATAAAAGGAAGATTCCCAGAATAGAAGATCAATCAATCAAGGGGACAAACTTGATTGATTGAAGATCGCGAAGATTGACGGGAATCAAGAAGGAAATTCAATCAATCACATTGATTGATTGAATACGAGATTATAGGATCTCAGATTTCTAGTCTTTTCCAACGGCTAGTTATTTGACCCTATAAATTAGAGTAATAGAGATAATTCTTAATCGGGTTTTTACACGCACATTAAGCTAGCCGATACTCTGTCAAATTTATCACTTACGCTATAAAACACCATTCATACTTATCCTTTGTAAAAGCTTTGTAGAAGCTGTGAGAAGTCAATTGCGCTTGTAGCATTGACAAGTTGTAAGAGAGTAGTACTCTCAAACTGTGTAAGTAAGTGAGTAAGAAAGTTAGTGGAGAGCCCCTCAAGTCCAAGTTGGATTGAGGAGAGTGGATGTAGGACAGTTGGTCCGAACCACTATAAATCCCCTGTGTCTCTTCGTATTTCCTTCTGTTCTTATTTGTGCACATCACCTAAAAACCGATTTTCATTAAAAATGTTTCCGCACTATACACAGCGCACTATTTTCAAAATTCAGACTACCTCAAGTAGTCTGCTGATTTTCTGAATAAACCAGTAAAATTGAAAAAGACTTTTGAATCCTTACAAGTCTATTCAACCCCCCTTCTAGACTTGTTCAAGTGTATTCTTCCCTAAAACCTGCGTTTGGGACCAACATCCCCACTCTATTATCTTTGCTGCCAGTTGAATTTGTTGGGCTGTGCCCCCACCCTTGCCGGGTATTTGATTGGTACTTGCCTGCATAATTGGTTGCTCTTTTATGTTCTTCTTTTCGGGCTCAGCTTCTGTGTCCTGCCCCTTCACGGGCTGTGTCCCAATTTGTTTTCGGGCTACAACAGCCAAGGAGAACCTCAAGATTAAAACTAGCTTGCCCTAAGAATGACTTATTAATGACATTTACTTGATTTGGGATTGTGCTATGCATAAACCCACATGATGATTATTGGATTATACATACGCGCAAGTTATTGGTTATTAATCTCTATGTACTAAGCAAATGGGTTTGCTAAGCATATGTTATACCAATACCCTTTGATTTTTATTAATTTGTATTTGTGTTGAGTATTTTATAGACCTTGTAACTGTCTATTGTGAATAGATTTAATTTCTTTTAACTCAGCAATTAGAACTTATTGCCGCATAATAGGCTTGAGGCTCGAGATTATTTGCTGTAGAAATAAGGATTTTTTTTGTGAAGATCCATATGGTATACATGTTAATTGCTGCAAAATATTTATTTTTATGAATACATGTATTACTATTGTAAATCTCCATGATAAAGAAAAATTATGGATGACAATTATGAGTACAAAATCAATGTGATAAAGTATTTTCACAAAGCATCGATAAAAACGTGACCTACGGTCTCAAAATCTAATTCAAGTGAATATATTCTTGAAAAAAATATTTATTATATATTACTTACGCTTGCATATTTAATAAATATATTCTTCCTTGTGTTACAATAACTAGTTGAATGCACTCGACCTGATTATATATTGTATTAGACTCAAAAGAAACTGAGTGTCTTTCTCGCATTTTCAAGGAAAGAATTTATGTTTCCAAAATTAATCATTCACGGGTGCCAAAGACAAAGCACTGTCACCAAAGAAAAAACATTGTCTGATAAGGTCAAATTGAATTGATATTACATATTGACCATATTTTATGCGAAAAATGTCCTATATTACACAAATAACAGTGTGGGGACTTAAAGCCCTATATTACACAAAGAGCAACTCAGATGGATGACACAATTTTTTAAAGTCTATTGGGACAAAGTAATTTCTCAAGACTTATATTGTTTAATTGAAAAATGGAAAGAACCCAAAAGAAAATGGGACATGATGTACTAATCCATATGGATATGAGAATAATGCACCACGTGTCGCAGTGGTATACCAAATCAAATTATATTGCAAGCACACTATAGCAAACAACTATAAATGATATAGGAAATCTAAAGTACAAGATACCCACCATATTAACCTCACAAGGTTAAATTTTAATGGCAACATGGTCTTAAAGTTATTTAGACTATTGATGAATTTTGAGTTAGATTTTGATACGAGATTTTACTTTTATTAACTTTGGTTCATTTATATTTTATTCAAAAGTACTTGATTTATCTAGTATATATAGTTCGATAGTTACATTTATCACGATGTAAAGTGATACATTTACAAAATAGAAGAAAATATTAAATGAAAAATAAATCATTTTATTCAAATTGAAAAGTAAATCATTTTGTTCAAATTGAAACTCAAAAGGATATGGGATTTCTAAAAAGAACAAGGAACAATGTCTAATGAGACAATTGTTGAAATCAGAAAAGCTCCATATGCATCTAGAGCTAATCGAACCATATAAATTTTTATAAATATTTGTGCCGACGTTATTTATAAATATATTGTGAGAATGAAATTTTGTATATATCCAATAAATGTGAAAGAAAACACATCTTAAAGGAACAAAAATGTTGATCTAGTGTGATGTACCTCACCACAATTTGGATTTTTGAACTACACATTATTATAAAGGCTTTGACATATGATAATTCATAATTTGAAGAATTCAAATTATATTCTTATATTTTTTTTTTGAGTGACACATAATGAGATGAAAATTCAATGTAATGTATGATATCGATTTTTTTGTTGCACTGTCGCACTTCTCATTTTCTGAAGCACCAGATATACTATTTAGCAAAAAGTAACAATGAGACATGTTTATGCTAAAGATACAAAAAAAAATATTTCATTCTTACACAAGATACATGATGATATTTGTGGATTAATTAATTCAGAATGCGGACCATTCAAGTATTTAATGGTACTGGATTATACTTTGACATACAGGTCACATGTCACTTTACTGTCCACGAGACATTACGCATGCAAAACTCTTAGCACACAGTACATTTCTTAGGGCTCACCACCCTAATCACAATATCACATTATTACATCAAAAGAATATGATGATTGTTGCATATATATCAGGATCAATGTAAAGCATCTTGATAACCACGTGCTACACAAAATGGTCTCGCAGAGGCCACCGTTTAAAGAAAATACATGGTGGTTAGGAACTGGTTATGCGCACCAACATGTCTATCTCTGCATGGGGTTATGCAATAATGCATGCATCTTTACTTATTCGATCTAGACCCAATGTTAACAACATGTGTACCAGTTGGTAACTGACTAACTGGATATAAGCCTGATATTTCACATTTACACATTTTTGTTGTGTAATATATGTGCCGATTGCGCCCCCACAGCGCACTAAAATGGGTCCTCAGAAACGATTAAGTATTTATGTTGGATATGAATCTCCAACAATTATCCGCTACTTAGAATCTTTGACAGGCGACCTATTTACCGCTAGATTTGCGGATTGTCACTTAAATGAGACAGTCTTCCCGTCGTTAGAGGGAGATAAGAAAAAGAATTTTCAGTGGGAACGACAGGAAGTATCGTGGTCGATTCTTACTCTGTCTCACTTGATCCCCAAAACTTCACAATGAAAAAGTGATGTAAATTAATAAATATCTAGAACGTAACAGATTCGATGCCTGATTCGTTCATTGATATTGCTAAAGTGACTAGGTCATATATATCAGCTGCAAATGTGCCTGCAAGGTTAGAAGTCCCCAATAAGGGGCACAACACCATAGAAAAGGTGTTGCAACCACACTTGGTGGAGGTGTGGTTGAGGCCGTGGCTCCTAAAAGGAAAAGGGGAAGGTCACCTGGTTCGATTGACACCACCCAAAGGAAGGAATGGTAGGTGTGGCACAATTAAATCTATCGATCATCAATATCGAAAATACATCTCATGAGATTGTCTCTGATTATAATTATGTCCAAGAATCATCACTGGAGGACGCTCCGATGTTTAAAATGATTCCAGAGAAGGAAAATCTCTATTGATTATGAGTGTGCAAATAAGTCGATGGACAGACATTGCACACAGACTAGTGATGTCTTTATTTAATATGTTACTCAAGAAAATATAGAGCACGATAAAATCGAACCAAGCTCAGTTGTAGAACATCAACAAAGAGCAAACAGGCCTAAATATAAGAATCAATCCAGGTAGAACTGGATTTTCTGACAAAGTGATAGGTATTTGGTTCGGTAGTGCTAGCCCGACCAAGTGTAAAGCCTGTAGGACATAAATGCATCTTTGTTATAAAGCGTAATGAGAAATATATGGTCCTAATATAGAAAACTTGCTTTATAGCGCATGGCTTCTCATAACGCTCTGGAATTGATTATAAGGAGTCATACTGTGTTATAGACATTATAACGTTCTGCTACTTAGCTTAGTAGCATCCGAAGGATTGGAAATGCAGCTTATGAATATGGTTATTGTATATCTCATAGGGGATCTTGATTCAGAGATATGTATGAAAGTGTCTGATGACCTTCTATTAACCAAGTCAAGTGACTACTTGATTGGGAAAGGTTACAACAACAAAGAACAATGCCCCTTCGTATTTATAAAGAAAAATGAGTTTCGGGTTTGTGATTATGATACTTATGTTGATGTATAAGCATAGGTACTCTTAATGAAATAAGAGAAATCCTGAAACTAATTAAAATTATTGAGATAAAGGATCTTGGGAAAACTCAACTTTATTGAGTTTGTGGATACTTATCCACCAGTCTGCATATGTCCAAAAGATGTTCAGGCAATTTAATATGGACAAAATGCATTCTGTTAGCACTCTCGCGATCGGCCGATGTTTGGATTTAATGAAATATCTCTTTCGTCCAAAGCAAAATGACAAAGAGATATTAGGAATTGAAATTCCTTGTTTAAGTGCAATAGGCGCATTATTGTACTTAGCTCAATATACTCGGCCAGATATTAATTTCTCAATGAACTTGTTAACTAAATTTATTACAGGACCAACATAATATCATTGGAATAGTGTCAAGAATGTACTTTGATACTTAAAAGAAATCATTGATATGGGCATGTTATTTATTATATAAATGCTTTAAGGGACGACAAATGAAATTGCAACCCTTGAGAAAATATTGGATGCTATCCTATACATTTATACACCAAATAATATGTTATTTGGATCTACTAATGTTGGTTATATCTTAACCACATGAACACCCAAATTGATTATGTATTTACCATGAGAAACATGGTATATCTTGGGCATCAACTAAGAAACTTTGATAGATATCTCTTAAAGCTATTTAGAGATTATTACCTTACGTATAGTAATTTGTGAGTGTATTTAGTGAAAGTCTATCATCACACATTTAAGGAATCGGTGGCTTGAGTTCTACCACTAAAGATCCTTTATGTATATACGAAAAATACATTACATGTATTGAACAGATGAATCTCTGCTATATAGGTGATAATATGAAGTATATATCACCGAAGTTTTTCTATAACATGCGACAACAATCTTCGTTCAAGATTCAAATAATTTAAGTAAGCTCTGAAGAAATTGTGGCTGAATTATTTACATAATCATTGTCCAAGATAACTTTGAGAAACATCTAAAGGAATTGAGATGTGTAAAATTTATGAGCTCACTTGATAAATGTACCTATCAGTTGAGAGGTGTAGACTTCAGGGGGAGTCTTAACATAGGTGCGTTGCAACTCATTTTCACTTCGACCAAGACTTATTTTTCTTATATGGATGTTACTTGGCAAGGTTTTTATCGAGGGCAACATTCATGCACCATCCATCCTTTTGATTTGGCACAAGGGGGAGTGTTAAAGGAAATTACATTTATGTGCCTTCATCAAAAGTATTTACTAGAAGGATAGTTTAGTCATTTCATTATGTATCTTATATTTCTGTAACCCTAGTTTGTAACCTATATAACGTGATCTCATACATAGAAATAGTGAAATAATCTCCTGGCTTGGTACGCCCCCAGACGTAGCCTTTCAGGTGAACTGGGTCAACAAATCATGTGTTCTTCGTTCTTCATCTTTATCGATTTTCCTAAAACAATTATATTAATTTTTATTCCTTGAAAAGTACTATTAATTAATCAATATTAATTGTATTTACTAAACTTTTTTAGTTGATCTATTTTGCAACTGTTGAAAACAAGTACTACTACAAATCTACAATCAAATCTAATAGGTTAAAAGAGAATGAGTTTAAAAGACCCAAATAGAATTATATGATTAGTATAAAGAGAATAGCATAGACTTGTATATCATTGAAAAAATTGTCCCTATTATTAGGGTGTAAATGAGTCAAGCTGACTAGCAATTTATTCGTGCTCGACTCGTAAAAAGATCAAAATTGACTCGAATCAAATCGACTCGAGCTCGAGCTACTCGAGTAGCTCTTGAGTTCGAGTTTATAAATACTCCGCTCGAGAGGCTCGCGAGCTTAATCGAACTTGCACAATATTTAATATCTTTTATTAGTTTTTTATATATAAATAAAGTTGTCGAGCTGGAGTAGAGCCGAGCTTGAATTTTAGGAAAAAAAGAGCTAAAATATATGTTTAATATTTTATTTTATTAAAATAATAAAATTATCGAGTCGAGCCGATCTCGAGTTTGTCGAGTTCTTAGCCGAATCGAGCTCGAGTCAAATAAATCAAGCTCGACCGAGTTCGAGTCGAGTTTCGAGTATTGCTTTCGACTCAACTCATTTACACACCTACCTATTATTACTGATAAATTACCTGAAATTACTAAAAAGTTACCTCTTATTAAATTGTAATATTATTAATGACAATTTTTCAATAATATCAGAGGTAACTTTTCAGTAATAATTAACTTTTAAAAAATATACTCCCTCCGTCCCAAAACTACTTTCACATTTTTTTTATTTGGACGTCTCAACTCTATTTTCACATACTTAAAAAGAAAACCTTTTATACTCTTAAAAGTTAATAAAGTACACTTTTTTCTTATTTTATTATTTAATTTACACTCACATACTCATTTTTCCTTCGTTCGCGTGCCCAAAACTATTATGAAAGTAATTTTGGGACGGAGGGAGCTAGTACTTGAATAACACGATGCACCTGATGCACATGAGACTTAATCATACATGTATGTATATAATATAGGGTCTTTCAACCTACAAATTTTAGTTAAAATAATTGATATTGTTAGAAAATGTGCTTGAGTTCACAACACACTTAGTGATCTCTAATTAGAATTAGTCAATATTAGTTAGGAGTAGATCTCTAATGAACCTAAGTTAACGATAATTTTTTTAGTATCACATTTATATAAACATATTATCATTATTCAAAAATATTTGACTTTTAGCAGTAGTAGTATGTGTGAACAATAATAGTATGTAATTCTTATTATATAAAACTTCACATAAACTCAAATTTATATAATTTTTATCACTGGTACAAAAATGTAAGCTGACAATTTTTCCTTCAAAACGAGACCTCAAATTAGTAAAAACATAGGGATAATTTTAATTGAATATTTGGGGGATTTGTTTAGGAAAAATTACGAAATGATTCACAAAATAAACACTAATTACAAATTTGTTATGTACAGAAAAAATATATTTTTTGTGCTAAATATAGTGAACTAAGTTGTAAATATAATATTTTTTGAGCCTATATACAAATGTTCCTGTTTAACCATATACACAAACTATATATAATAATAGTCTAATTTAAAGTTCTCAAGTCCCTTCAAGAAACCAAAAAATAGAATCTGGCCATTATTAAAATTTAAAAATAACTAAATCAAGATTTCAAATGTGACATAAGAACATGCAAGTCATGAAAATTCATGATATATCTCATAAATATACATCATTTTCCATTGCGTTTTGCACAAATAACAAAGAAGATTGTGCATGATCTATTACGAGGGAGGGACCCCATTTGCCACAACTTTGGGCTACACACACACATGCAAATAACACAAACACATATATACATGTATACACTTCATTCATTCTACTCATATGAGTGTTCTCATTAGGGGTGAAGCAAATACCGAAAATATCGGTATACCGTACTTACCATACCGAAAAATACCGAATTTATCGAAAATTTCGGTACGGTATGATACCATACCGATATTTTCGGTACGGTATCGGTATAGAATTTTAAAATTTTCGGTATACCGATATATACCGAAATACCGAAATATTTTCGGTATAAACCGGTATACCGAAATATTCCGGTATACCGATTATTTTCGGTATACCGAAAATATTTCGGCATCTCGGTATACCGGTATATACCATTTTTGTAATTTAATATTAAATTTTATTTTATTTAATTAAAATTATACTTAAATTATTCGGTATGGACCGGTATGGCGGTATATACCGGTATGGGCGGTATACCGACATAGTCGGTATTTCGGTATGGACCGGTATTTCGGTATAGATCGGTATATATCGAAATATCGGTACGGTACGGTATACCGAAATTTTCGGTACGGTATACGGTATGCATTTTTGGTATACCGAAATTTCGGTACCAAAAATTTCGGTACGGTATCGGTATGCAAAAATGCATACCGAAAATTTCGGTACGGTATACGGTATGGGCGGTACGGTACGGTATGCCACCCCTAGTTCTCATTTATTAAAGTATCAAAAGACATTTGTATTATTATTATTATGTTAGTTTTATTTATTATACAAAATGATGATTGGTTCGTAAGATAAAAGTATCTATCCACAAAAAACATGCATGTTTTTGGCGGATAGATATTTTTATCTTACGAACCATATGAGCCCTAACTATTTATTAGGGCATTGATTGAAGAAATATGATAAATTTACTTTAGTATTAGTAATGTAACAAGTAAAAAAGACATGGATATTATAACCTCTATATATAATTCAACCAACTGCCAACTTAATTAAAGGTTGGCAGATTGCCATAAAAACATCCTTAACCAAGTTGTCTAAAGTGGGACCTTGATGAACTACACTAATTCCACACCACCATAATGCACATTGTTTAATTTGCTTTTCTTCTCTCTCTTTCTAGATGATGAAAATTCAGTCACCAAAAGTGGAGAGGGGTCGAGTGTATGTATGTCTTAACTTTTAAACGAAAGAATGATGTTTCCATATGCAAGTGTCACTAGTCATTGAAGAAAGTAATACGAAGAAATGATGAAATGGTAAAATTTTACAAGATAGTGTGATCAAGGGAAAGTAAGTAGTAAAGCCTAAAAGCATTTGCTTTTAATGGGGTCGGTGCAATCTCATATATATATGCTCCCTCTTTATCTCTTCTCCCAAAATTTTACAATCTTGATTTCCATTTTTTTTTTATAAATAAGTTGTGTTTACTGTTTAGTAATTAACTTCGTGTGTTTAAAATTCATAAAATGCAACTAAAATAATTAAGTTACTGCATAGAGAGTTCTACTCTAATTTTAAGTGCAGAGGTTTTATTCGCTTCAAATTTTCTATTCTTTTAAAAAATTTAAAAATTATTACTATATATTACTACTATTATCATTTAAAAAATATATTTTATTTCCTAAAAAAATGATATTTATATGTATATATGTTTAAAAATAGTATTATTGATCATGCATTAATTAATAATATATAATATCAATTAATATTCGTTTAACTGATAATATTTGTTAAATTTAAAATATAGTTATTGTTAGAACATTCATGTAACCCGATCGAATAGTGATATTCGAAATCAATCAGTTTTCAAATGAAAATATATATTTATATTCATATTCAAAATATTTACTTTTTTTTTTCTATATGTATAGACGTTTTAGTAAAGTAATTAAAAACGAGCAGTTCGACTCAGCTCATTAAGCTCAAACTCAACTTGTTATTGATAAATGAACCAAGCTCTAACTCGATGCATTAACAAGCTAACTCGATTTCATTTCATTAGGCTCAAACTCAACTTATTTATATAAATAAATAACCTAAGCACATATTCGATTTATTAAAAATCCAACTCGATGTCGTCTCATTTAGTTATGCTCATTTGCATTTGTTAATTAAATTAAATTCTATTTTCATCTTGTTAACAAAATTGTCCAGCCGAGCTTGTTAGTAAATCGACTACACTCAAATTACATGGGCTCTTTGTTCGTGACCGTTGGTACGCATGATACCAAAGTAGAGGGTGGTGAGTAGATGTCCAAAAAAAAAAAAAGAGAAGTGAACAAGAGGGAATTAATTAATTAAAGGCAGCACAAATTGTATGATTTTTTTTAGTAAGTCTCTTGTGCATCGTGTAACTCAAGTTTATTTTTGAAAAGTTAAATAAAATACTACTGAAAAGTTCCACAAATTATTACTAAAAAGTTAAACCATTAAAGATACATTTTTCTGTAATAACATGTGTAACTTTTCAGTAATATTTTGTTTAACTTTTTAGATATAAATTTGAGTTGCACGGTGCAATTGGTGCATACAAGACTAAGCTTTTTTTTTTGTGGGGTGGGGGGAAGGGGGTTTGTGTGTTTTAAAAAATAGGGTTAGCAACAATGGGGGCTGAGCGGAAAAAGAGGAACTACGAACGGACACCGCGAAACCTCACCTTAATTCGTCCCTCCATCATTGCCTATTCCTACGCACAACCAAATCAAACTCCCCATCATACCAAATCATTGGTGGGTCCCCTTTGTCTATTTCTACTTTTTTTTTTTTGTTGGATGTAAGGCCGACTATTTCTAATCAGAAGATCAATGTCAATAAACATTAATGGGAGGACTCAATTGAAAAAACAGCATATTTTTTACATTTCAAGACTGCAATCGATATGGGGTTACTTTAGACGAAAACTTGTATGATGGGTGTATAGACTATCACTGTTATACATATACACTATCACTGTTAAAAAAATTAAGTATATTTTAATAATAGTGATAATGATTACACATAATAATGATGCGAGTTTATGTAAACTCGAGTTTACAAGAGACCTACTCGTTACTTTAAACTCTGTTGGACCTACTCAGAGACACCGACTAAATCATGTGAGCAAGTTTTTGTTCCCGATTTAAAAATAAATAAATAAATAATGAGATTAAATTTGCATGAGCCTAAATTTTTTACAATATTATTGATTTAGGCTCCATTTAAAGGGATGAATTTGAAAATAAATAATTTTAAAAAATAATAGATGTACCAAGACATATTCCAAATCATATGTAAAGAGTTGAGAGAATGAAAAAAATAAAAGAAGGGGAAAGACAAAGGGATAGAGCTGAAAAATTTAAAATTTCTTCATTTTAAACATGACTCAATTTTAAATTTTTGTAAATTTATTAACTTACTTGGTAAAAGTAATTTTTTGTGTGTAAAGTTCATAAATTTAAAATTTACTCATCCAAATGAAGCCTTATATTTTTCAGTATCGTCCAAGTCGGGTTTTTTTGCAGCTCTAAACGAAAATAAATTAATTGGCAACAATTGTTCAACCAAATCCAGTATACCACAGATTCTCTCGTCAGAATCGTGAAGTGAAAATGATAATTGAGTTAATACATTGAGTAAGTCTCATATACATTGGTGTACGATTCAATCCCTCAATAGTTGAAGCCTTTTACATTGAAAATCAATTATAGTATAATTTTTTCTATATAATTAATCATCACTTTTCAATATAATCAAATTTTACTTTTTAATATTAATAATTCCAACTGTAAAATGAGTGCACCGTTCACCAAATATTGTTCAATATTTTGCTAATAAACTATGTGCTTCACAATTGGACATGCATCTCTTTAGCACTTCAATGTAGGAGACTACATTTCCAAAGTAGGATAGATCATCTCCATTTCGTCCAAGTTTGTTATTCAAATTCATGGGAGAGCATTTCCCACATAATTTATCTAATGTGTTTTTCTTTTTTCTTTTTTCCCTTTTATAGAAGGAAAAAAAGAACTGTAAAAATATGTTAATTGAAAATACGTTTTTTGCAATTCAAATAAATAAATATTTTTAAGTGAATATCTTACTTGAAAGTTATGTTTATTTAATCATTTTAGAGACCTTTATTTTTACCTTTATTGCATGAATGTATTGCATGGGCCGATCTTTTAAAAGAAAACCTTTATTATATATATTCCTATTTGTTTAATAACTATTGCAACTAACTACTTAATTCTATTGCAGATCAAATGTAAGTAACTCAAATTGTAAGAGTTTTATTTAAGATCTTGAGTATTTATTCCTTATTGTGTTGGGTTGGTGATTTTTTTTCTTGTAGAGGTGCATTTTTTTGTTGTGGTGTGGTCGGTTGCAGTTACAAGCTTGTACAGGTGGTTCCCATTTTGGTGATTACGATTCCAATCTATTAATTACGAGATGAAATGGAATCTATTAATTACGAGATGAAATGAAATCTATTAGTTATTAATTACAAGTTTTTTATTTGGACGTCCCACACAAATTTGCACACTACTAAAAAAGAAAACATTGATTTATGTGCACACTCACAAACTTATACACATATTTACTCATATGCTACTACTTTATATATAAAACACATATTTCTTAAAAAATGTGTCGTCCTATTGGGTGCAAATTCCTGCAGAACGGAGGGAGTATTATAATTATTACCTTTAAAAAAAAAAAAAAAAAACCTTTTTACACTTTCTCAAGAAAGATCTTTAATCGCGTTTATCCTTTACCCATAACATGTGAAAGTAACATTAAAAAAGATTTGTTATTGTATAATCTTTGCAGTTTTTACTTCACCTGCAATACTGGATTCAAATATAAGTATTTATTTACGAATTATTAATTTTACGTGCATTATAAAAAAATTCAAAATTATTATTGAAGTAAAAATGGGCAGTTAAAAGGATTTATTACGGTATTATATTAAAACAAATGAGTAAAGTTTAAGGAAAAATTTGACAAAAGAAAAACAAAGATCATGAGTGCAGAAGATCACATGCATTACACTTATTTTCATCCTGTCATTTTTAACCATTTACCAGCCACGTAACCATCACATGCTTTCTCAGCAATATTTCTGGCTTCGTCTCATAAATATCACGTGTATGACAATTTAAACATACTTTAAAAAAATTACCATATTATTATTAAAAAACTTTGTTTTTTTATACTAGAAAGTCATCACACATTAAATTAATTTTTCAGGATAATTCTTTAATAATGATGGAATTTTTTTTTTAAAATACACCATGAATTGCACAGTGTTTAAACCGGCGAATCATGCGACCAAGCCCAGACCACCCAGCCATTGGGCACCAAATCTTTCAATTTAAAATTTTTATTTTTCATTAATTTATTTTATTTAAATAATTAAATTTAATGATCATTAATCATACTTAGTACGCATTTTCAATTTATGTTAAGAAAATTGTTTATTTACAAATCTATCTATCAATTTGATATAAATTGAATATATCATTTTACTTTTTTTCCCCACATAATATGTGGGATGTTTTGTTTTAGTTATCCTCTAAATGCACATTCCTACATATCCACGAAATATAATATACATAACCACATAAAATGTCAGATGAGTAAGTTAATACAAAATTTTACACTGATTTGAATTAAGGCCTTTTAAAAAACGGTAGGATTGATCACCAAACTAATTATTCCTTGAGCCAAATATCAAATTATATATATATAAAAAAAGTTAGGGGGTGTTTGGTATAATTGTAAGGAATGAAAAGATAATAGGAATGTACTACCTCCATCCCACAAAAGTTAGCATATTTTCCTTTTTAGTTTGTCCTATACAAAAGTTTGCATACTACCAAAATAGAAATATTCATTTAAATCTCTACCTTTAAAATCTTTACCTTGCAATCTCCATCATACACATTCAACTCATTACATTTTTTCTTAAAAGTCGTGCCCCCAAAAGTACCGCAAACTTTTGGGAACGGAGGTAGTAAATAGTATAAAATGAAAGTCATAGTTCTCAAATAGCTGAACTATGATAGATTACTTAGTTTTTTGAAATCAAAGTCATAGTAGAGTAATTCCAAACACACACTATGACTTTAATTGCCATTACTCACCTCCAAAAATTTCCAACCAAACACCAGCTTAGATAACCACATAAGTAGTATAACAAGCATGTAATATAAACTATTATATATATAATACTATTACATTAGTGCGTGCATATTATGGAATAAATTTTGACTACTTAGTAGCTCCAAACAATGTTATCCTCTTCTAATACTTAAATACATATGATTAGACCATCAAATTAATATTATTATAAAATGCATTTCTGACTTTTGTACTCAAGGGACAAAAAAAAAAGAATGGTGGTGACGTAAGTAGATATCCAATGCTTTCTTTCTTGTGTTTTTTTAATTATATAATAATTAAGAAATAATTGATTAGATGAGATTTGAGGATTGATTAGAATATGATTAGCACAAGGGATTCCTACTTATTCCCAATCGTCTCGATAAAGTGCTACTTGGGGGGCGGATTTATATATGTTACATTTCATTTTTTAGGATAATGTTTTAATTTTCAATCCATGTGAGTGTCCCCTACCTAAATAGTAATAGAAAGGAACGTACTAGAGAGTCTAGTTTCTTGCGCGTCAACTTAATTCATTAATTTTGTAAGGGGTTTGAACAAATAATTTACTATAACATTTGTGTTACTATAACATTTGTGTACTCCAGTTGCACGGTGCAATAGATTCATAATTGATATTCTCCGTATTTCAAGAGTATTTGCGTATTTGTTTTCTTTATATATTTAAATATTAATTGTACACTCCAAAAAATAAAATATTGATTTGAATGTATATTCACAAAAATATATATAGTTTATTCATGTATCATTATTTTACTCAAAAAGTGTATTTTTTTAAATTTATTATGCACAAGTAAGTATGCAAGTAATCCCAGAACGAGATAGTATCTTTTAGTAAAAAATAACTAATACTGACCAATTAATATTGTCTATGAAAAAAATTAATATTTTTAAGTGAAAAAAATTAATATTTTTCAATATAAATAACTAATACTATTTAAAATTAAACATCAAATTGTACAATGCAACTGATGTTAGTTGTTAGTGGTTAGAAGTTATAGATCACCAAATCTCAAATACTCCAAAAATTATTTCCAAGCCACCTTATATTTTTCTTAATTCATTTCGGGAGGAAATCAAATATAGATATTCACTCAAGTAAGGAGTCCACCTAGTTAATGAGTTAAACTTATGTTCTTATATGTATGTGTATTTGTATAAACAATCTCATCAGTATGTATAAAATAATTGCTTAGATGAGAACTGAAATTAAAAAAAAAAACAAAAACAAAAAAAGCATATGTGAACTATTTTTAAATTATCTATTATTATATTATATACGAAATATCATTATTTTGAAAATAAAAACAAAAATAATAATATTCAAAAAAAAAAAATTCACATAACACCTATCCGCCCCAAAGCACGTATGATGATTAAAACATATACTAGTACTCAAAAGTATGATTTTGAATAACTTAATCGGTTTATTCAATGGGAGCATACATATAAAATGACAGATTAAAAATAAATAATTATTAAAATTTGAAAGCTGAAGGGCTAGGATCATGCTCTTACTGAGGCCATATAGATTGTGCCAAATGGGTGCAAATGTCCAGTTGGATTTGGACCAATAATATAGTTTGATGGGTCATCCTTGCATATGATTGAATTTAAGTACGTGCTTATGTGTAAAACACACCCCACACCCACTTGACAAAAGAAAAAGAAAAAACAAAATTATATCAAACCACAAAAGTAATGAGTGAATATTATACTTCATTCCATTCAAATGAAAATACTGCGAATTTTGATGGAAAAGTTATTTATTAATATTAAAAGGCGTAAAGTTGAAGATATATTGACACATCTTTCAATTATATGAAAATGAAGTTAATATAATGTTTGAGAGTGTATTAAAAAATGTAATGACATGAGATAAAAATAAGAGATGTTTGTAAGAGGTTAATGTTGGTGGATTTTGATAATAAAAAGATTAATGGATGTTAATAGCTAAGAAATCACACCAAACAATAACTAAGTAATTGAATTCTTGATTTGTTATGGAGAAAGAGAGAGTAGTGAGAGTTAGAGAGAGAAAGAGTGTACAAGAGACTTATTTATAGGTTTGCATGTGGTGAGGTGACATCTTGTGAACTTACTTAGCTTTTGGTGCTGACAAGTGTCCTTACACCTGTCCTTACTCACCACTATGCTTCTATTACACTGTTTCACCCTACTACATCACTACTTGCTTCCTATATAGCTACTGTCCGTATTCCGGACTGGGCGAGTTTCTTTGCCTTGTGCTATTCCGGGTCGTGGTGATGGTAGTGGACTTCAGCTTCGTCTCTTGGATATTGACAAGCTCCTAGGCGAGCTCCCATGTAGGTGGGCGAGCTTCGGTCAACTATTGACTTGGTCATCTGGAGTCCGGGAGAGCTACTTGGCGAGCTATCTCACTTCTCTCAGTGTTGACCTGGTCAAAGTTGGTGACGTGTTTCTCGAGCATGTCGGCAAGCTTCTCAGCATTGGTCAATTAATTTCATATTCTTCTATTAGTAGTTCGTCTATCAACAGTTAATTTAGAAGATATAACTACTTTATTGCTATTCTAGATCATGGAAAAATAAAAAGAGAATCATCCCTTTGTAGGCTTTTGAGCAATTTAAAAAGAGATGGAGGGGGTATTTGATTAAGAGTATTAAAAATATAATCTGAAGTATAAAAATTGAAATTCAAGATAATCATATTAGTGTTCAACAATATTAAAACCAATTAATTTTTTAAATATATAATGTATTCATATTCAATATAAAAAATACAACATTATATTATTTAAGATTAAAGTATCAAATATATGCCTAAAAGTATAAGTATTTGACTAATAGTATAAAAAATCAAGTGGTTTGTGAAATCGAATAGTGGTTAATATTATGAACTATTTTTTTATAAAATCTACTCATATATATAATTATATATATATATACATATATATATATATAATTACCAATTATGGTGTATTTGTTATAACACTATGTTTCTGTGATTTGTAAATTATTACATGAACTAAGAGTTTCTTCAATACAAATCATATTTAAGGAGTTGAAGCGAGAACAAGACAAATTATGGAAAAGTGGCCTACTGTTGAATTCGTATGTTAGTAAACCCAAACCTACTAAAAATCTATTGTAAATAAGAGATCGGTCTAATTTTTATATACTAGATCCACTTTTTTAACAAAAAGGTGAGGCAGGGGAGATATTGGACCTCCTTTTCTCGATAAAGGGAGGTGTTTTTAGTGAGAAAGTTGCAATAACAGCGTGGGGCATTTGGAAAGAGAGGTGTCGATTGTTGCAGACATCTCTAGAAATGAAGGGAAACGGAAAAATAAAAAACTGCATCAACGCGGAATGGGCATTGAATCTCCTCGAAAGCTATAGAGATTGTAACAAAAAGATGGATTGCTTAAGAAAACCCCTGGACGGAGTAACAATGATGTGCTGGGATCGTGAGAAGTGGCAAGGAAAAATAATTAAAGTCGACGCCAGTTTGAATGAGGAAGACTTGTTGGCATCAGTTGGATATGTTGTAGTGAGTGGTGAAGGGGTTATTGAGATGGCAGTGGGCTGCCAGATAAAATACCCAGGGACAGCCCTAGGAGCTGAGTTACAAGCGATCTTGGAAGGGATTAAAGGGGGCAAGAGTACGGATTCATCACCTTTCTCTATTCTATCGGACTCCCTAGAAGCGGTACAACTGATAAAAAAGAGATAATTGTCTAAGCCCGGAGGGGGCAACATTACAAATGATTTGGAATGAGATGACGGATGGCTTAGTACGAGACATCTACTACATCCCCAGAGAACAAAACAGAGTAGCTTGTGAAATGGCAAGCTTGGCGAAAAAAACTCCAACTCCTCTCGAATGAAGAGAAGATTTAATTCCCATGTGGATCAAGAACTCAGCTCCTTAGCTTTGTAACGACTATATTTTCGGAGCAATTGTTTTCCTTTAAAAAAAAAAAGAGATCGGTCTAATTTTTATATACTAGATCCACTTTTTTAACAAGAAGTTCGACTCGTCTTGATCCATTTCTACCCCTAATATCGAATAATAACACCAAATTCCTCATCAGCAAAATATAAGAATAATATATACTCACTCCGCCCCAAAATTATTTTTACATTTTTCGTCCCAAATCTTCTTTCACACACCTAAAAAGAAAACTTTTTACACTTACAAAAGTCAATAAAATACACTTTTCTTATTTTATTATTTAATTTTACACTCACATATTTACTTTTCCTTAATTCATGTGTAATGAACTAATATGACTAGACAAGGGAGGATAACATATTATTTATTTAATTTTATTATTTTGGTCGTACGTAGGGCATCATAATTGCATCACTTCCAAATACGCAAGTTCGTGCATCTCAATTATTACAACTACAATTCACATTTCCTCTTTCACCAAAAACGCAACAATCACACAAATTCAGAATATATACCTCATATGATTAAACCCAACTGCAACAAAAGAAAAAGAAAAGAATGTAAAAATTGGCATGAAAGGGGCAACTTGGTAAAAAGGACACTATAATTAATAATCATTTTATATATATATATATATATTTATATTTATATTGTGGGCAATAATCATGCACAATTGGTGGCCTAACTTCTCATCACCTCAGCCGACAATGAATTATTTATTGTGTTTGCAATCTCACAGATTGGTAGGCCCCACCCCACCCCCAACTTTCTAGTTAAGCAAAGATCCTGATTCGTGTTTATGAATCATATTCCATCAACCATTATAGCCCCCTCCCCATGAAACTACCCACCTCTTAAGGTGTGTTTGGCCAACTTTCTCTCTCTCTCTCTCATCTTTACCCTTTTTTACTACTCTTTTTATTTCTCTCTCTCTCTCACTTAACAAGCAAAATTATCCTTAGCCATAGTGCGCATCTTTATCCCTATCCTATCCCACATTTTCTGCAGTTGGACAATACATTCCATCCTCCACAATCCTGTTCATTGGAAAAGCGGAAATGATTTAGTCAGCAAAAGTAACATCAGATCCCATTTCCCAACATTTTTAAACAAACATGGTGTAAGCGACATGTCATGTGGTCTGCTCTAATTGTACACTCTAATTACCTTTTTTAACTACTAATTGTCTTCCTCTCTCTAATTTCCATTTAAACCTCTTCCCATTTATTTTTGCCCAATGTTTTTCTTTCACCATCCAACTTAAAACATTCATTACCCACCAATTTTATTTTTTACTTTTTCTTTACTCCCTCCGTCCCAACATTTTCTTTATAGGTGGAGTTTCACGCATATTAAAAAAAATGAAGTATGTGAGTGTGAAGTTAAATAATAAAATATAAAAAAATGTATTTTATTGACTTTTGTGAGTGTGAGTTGTTTCCTTTTTTGGGGTGTGAAGAAAGAGTTGGGACGTCCATATAAGAAAAGTGTGAAGTTTATCTTGGGACAGAGAGAATATTATCCATCAATCTCTTTTTTCCATTTGAAAATTAACTACATTCATAAATAAAAATTTGAATACAAAATTAACTATATTTTTTAATATAATATTAATTTTTTAAATCATGTGTCACTACTCTTAAGAGAGAAAAAATTATGAATAAAGGGAGTACTCCCTCCACTCACCAATTTTTTTTCCCATTTATAAAGTGATACGAGATTTAATAAAAATTATTATTATATTGAAATGATAGATAAAGTAAGAAAAAAGTGAAGGTATTGCGATGTCCAAACTTTTATTTGTGAGTGTGGATTATTTCCAAATAAGGAAATTGAAAAAAGTTTTGTGGACAAACAAAAAAGAAAAATGGAAAATAATTTGATGGACAGAGTGAATATCAGTTATTTTTTACTATCAAATTGATGTTTCTCCGTCTCAAAACATATAACAATTACTTATTTCATACCATATGAATTTGCAAATTATATTATTTATCTACCTCATATAAATTTACACACGATCCAAAAAATATTGATTTGAATGACACTTATAAAAATACATACATATTTACCCATATGACAATATTTTACTAAAAAAATTGTAAAAAGTGTGCACCTCCTTAGGGTGAAGGGAGTATTACTTTTGAGTGATCACCCTTATAAAATTTTATGAAATTAAGGTAATTTGAATATACGTATTTTTTTATTAGGAAAATAAATTTCTATTAATATATAAGAACATTTATAATTTTCTAATTGCATACTGGTCTATGAAAAACCCCATATTGCATATCACCCAAAAAATGGAACACACGCATTCGAACCGTAATTATTTAAATAATATATATATCGACGGTGGTTCTCACGGCATCATCCCCTACCCCCTCCCTTGGATCGGATTTCAGTCATGACTGTCGCATCGTCTGTTTAATGGACACCACACTTGGGTATCACCATTCACGAAAATTAAAAGCGCGCCTGCCTAGAAAGGGGAAACAAACAAATAGTAATAGTTACACGAAATTCCAAATCGATTCATAAGCCGATCTTTCCCATTAGTCTTGTTCTATGCTTCGAAAGATCGATACCAAAAGTCAGGTGCAGCGCTTTTGGTGTCCGACCTAGTTGAAGGGCAAGAGCTATTTTTCGAAAATGGGAATACGAAGGCAATCTCGGCAAAAAAATTCAAGTACAAGCAAATCCATCCTTAACAACTTCTATTCCTGACATGAATAATCGCTTGGTTAAAGAGTTGAAAGAGCTCAAAGTAGGTCTCGGTTCGGGCCTAGAATATCCAAGTCTTGCCTTTTAGTCATTTTGTGCCCTTAGACTGATCCCTTCGTTAATGAAGGAACTCTTGCTTCCCCCAACCTGTCTGATTCCAACCGCTTACCAGAAGACAAGAGATTCACGGCACAACCAAGGGAGAGGCGGTAGCAGGACCCCGATCATCAGTTGCTAAGAAAAAGGTAGAAGCATAAATAATATGTGAAATTGTTGAGAGGAAGTATTACTTTATTACTTTTATCCCGACACATATGAAATAAATAATGTAAGAATAACTTTTAATAAAATAATTAATACTTTCTCATTTTTAAATCTCATTTCGCACTTGTTTATTTGAACATCCCAACTTTTCTTTTATACATCTAAAGAAAAAATATAACACTCACAAAAAATATCTTAAATAAAGAAACTATATTTTCTCATCTTCAAATCTACTTTCGCAATTGTTTATTGAACGTCTCAACTCTTCTTTTATACAAATAAAAAAATATTTATACTCATTAAAATTAATAAAAAAAAATTTTTTATTATTATTTAATTTTACAATCATACACTTTTTTTTTTTGGCTGCTGTCTTTAACTGTGAAAGAAATTTTAGATGGAAGGAAGCATGAAAGAATAAATAAATAAATTTAAAGGAAATAGGTTGACACTATAATTTTGCCTTGATTCTTTTACTTTGTTGGGGGAACACAAAATTTCCTCATTTAACGCTAATTAATCTCACTCACCATTTGTCAAATTAATGGGCCCATCAGAAATTTAATAGTAATCATCATCTATTATCTAATCATTTTCTCCCTAAAATGCAATATTACAGAATTTGAGTCGGTGAAAGCGTGAAGCACAAATATACAATTAATATTACAGGCTAATGATTGATGCAAAACCGTATAGAGCAAAAGTGTATTTGTACGTATAGAAATACGTAGGTCGTGTCATGACTCATGATTCTGTTGATGTGTGTTCCCTATTTCCATGTGAATCCACGTATTCTTTGTTTACATTACATGGATTCTTGACTTGTGAAATGAGTGTAGGGGGCGTCTTTTAGTTTCCTCGTTGTTGGTCATCATAATTGGGGATAACAATAAGTGGGGTTCAAATGGTCAACTGTGTGAGAGATAAAGGCACACTGAGAGTGAGAGAGAGAGAGAGAGAGAGAAAGAGTGACTTTTCATCATTTCCTCTCACCCAAAATTCCTTTCCATACTTATTCTTTCTGTTGATTATTAATCACCCACACCCACCCACCCACCAATTCCCCCATTACAAATCTCCCCTCTCACCTCCTTCACAATCCCCATTTCCACCACCACCCAACTTCCATATCACACTCTTTCTCTCTCTCTCTCTCTCTCATTACGCTCCTCCAAATTTCAATTTTCTTTCTCTCTCATCAGATTTCAGTAGATGGGTTTTGATGATTTATGCAATACGGGCCTGGTTTTAGGATTGGGGTTCTCTCCGGCGACCGGAGAGCTCAAGCCCAGAAAGCCGGCCGCCGTGTTTGGGAAAACGTTTGAGCCGTCATTGACACTGAGCCTTTCCGGCGAGACCTACGATCTGATTCCGGTGAAGAAGGTGGATTCCGATAAGGGCAACGACCATCACTCTGCTGTTGATTTGTACAGACAGGACAGCGCTGCCTCGTCTTTCTCAAACGCTAGCGTGAAGAGAGAGAGAGAGGCGGGCAGTGAAGAGGTAGAGATAGAAAGGGTCTCATCCAGAATTAGCGACGAAGACGATGATGGATCCAACGCAAGGAAGAAACTCAGGCTCACAAAAGCTCAATCCGCCCTCTTGGAAGAAAGCTTCAAACAACACAGCACTCTCAATCCTGTAATTTTTTTCTCTCACGCAATTTATCAAACACTTGATGCGCACTGCGATTAACATGATTTTCTCTCTCATCAGAAACAAAAACAAGATTTGGCTCGCGATTTGAAGCTCAGGCCTCGCCAGGTTGAAGTGTGGTTTCAGAACCGCAGGGCCAGGTCCGATTTCAATTCATCAACTTTGATACAATAGATCAAACTTTTTGTTCCATCTTTTTGACAAAGACGCAAAAAAAGATGAGATATAGTATTACTTTTTATTTAAAGATCCTCCAATATATATTTACCCCACTTGATTTTTTTTACTGTAACATAAAAAAAATTCAGATGCATAACATAGAAATCTTTACCCATGAACAAAATTCTATATCCGTGTCGATGCAACGTCAAGACAGGGGTGGGTGAGAAAATCATACAAATTTATTTGCAGGGGCCAGGTGTTTCAAACTTGTTACCATTATATAATAATAATAATATTATTATTATTATAGTATTCATTCATAATAAGGTGCACACGTATTTTCTTTAAAAAACCAGAAAATAATATATATAATCTTCATTAATTAATGGTCCCAACCCTTAAAAATGAAAAAATATTAATTATTACCTTAATTTTTTTACAGGACAAAGCTTAAGCAAACGGAAGTAGACTGTGAATTCTTGAAGAAATGCTGCGAGACTTTAACCGACGAAAATCGGCGGCTTCAGAAGGAGGTGGCGGAGCTAAAGGCGCTGAAGCTAGCTCAGCCGCTCTACATGCAGCTTCCGGCCGCCACCCTCTCCATGTGCCCGTCCTGCGAGAGGATCGGCGGAGGCGGCGGCGGCGTGCCGGAGAACGCCGCCAAGAGCCCCTTCGTCATGGCTCCCAAGTCGCACTTTTACAACCCCTTCTCCAATCAATCGGCCGCTTGTTAATTAATTAAATAAATAAAAAAAATTGTAGTAAATATTAATGATGGAAACATCCCACAACCCTGTTTTTTATTCGGTTAAGGGCTAGAAAAAGGAAAATTAAGTTCATCTAATTTCTAGAAAATTAGGAAATTACTAAAAATTTTTTTTGTGTGTGTGAAGTAGTTGTATATTGTAATTATTTTATTATTAAGATACATATTATGAAGAATTATTGTTTAGTGTTTCTTTTCATGCCTTGCCTTTTAGTGATATCTCGCAATTATTGGTGCATGATTGGTGATTGATTATATGTACAATATAAATTATTAGTTAGCTCACATCTCTTATCTTTTGGCATTTGATTAGATTTTCAATTTTATTCATATATTATGAAATTGTGTGTGTGATGAAGTACATTTATTTATATATATACTAATTTTAATTTGGGTAGACAATGCAACATTAAAATGAACCAAATGTTATGGGGTAGGGCACAAAGAGCGTTGGCCCACGTGTATTTGTCTGTACACACTTCCGGAAGTGTTTGGGACATCGAGCGTAGATTACCAAACATGCAGAAAGCAACGAGGAGATAGAGGCGTGTACGATGTACCTAACAAAGAAATTTAATAATTTAAATAATCTTTTGTGCTTAGAAAATTATTTATTTATACTATGAAACTATATATATATTCGAGTGTTGAATTATACTAATTTAATGGATCAATTGCATATTGATTAAAAAAATATTATATTTATAAATTGATTCATAATATCTGTATAGATGTATAATTTTTTTTTGGTACAGAAGATTATTTTTTTTCCGTACAGAATTAAATTTTGTCAATTTATAATTTTCCAAAGATAATCAATAATTTCTTGTAATAATTTTTTTTGACAGAGTTTCTTGTAATATTTTTAATTACTGATTCATACCTCCATTTTGATTTACCTTATTAAAGTTGTTATTTACTTTTATATGTGTATATATGCCGGTAAATACATAATATTATATAATTAAGAAGATAATACAGGAATAAAATAGTATTTCATGACACTACTAAGAGTATATTATAATCTATAATTTTTTTAAAAAAATTGTATAAAGTGGATCTCATTAATTAATTATATTATATGATCAATAATCTTATGGGATATTCCAGTTTGATTAATTATATATTTAAAAATTTGACTCAAATATATAAGAAAACGCCTCAATCTTAATATCCAACCGGAGTAATTGAATTTAGAACTTCACACGTTCATATATATACACATTTATTATCAAATTACATTTTAATATAAAGCTCAATGATTAGTTTTCTTATACAGTCAAATTCAACTTAATTTAATGATTAATTACAAATCTTGCAATAGAATTACTATTAGAAAACGTACGCACGTATGTAAGAGTTTTAAATATGTGCACTCGTTCCATTTAGGATTAAATTAGTGTCACAATGTAATTTTTGCATAATGGCTGAATAAAAAATTTATACTACTTTGCTCGAATTAAAATTCACACTTTGTTGGGCATTTGTATAAAAAAATTATTTTATTAATTTTTTAAGAAGAATATTTTGAAATAAAATTAATTTATTAAATTTTATATGTATATATACATATTTAATATGTAAAAAAAAATTTATACGTCCAAAAATAAATAAATGAAAAAAAAAAAAGTAATGACAAATGGAGCATAAGGATGATGAAATATTTAGAGCAAAAGAAGTGGTATAATTGTGGATCGTGGGCGTGAGGGCGGCGTTGAGATGCCCCAACTTTATGAAGACGGGTGGGCCATAGGGCACGTGATGTTACCGTGTCTCCCCACCCCACCCATCTTTTTCTCACTAACCAATTATCAGCACCATGACTTTTCTCGACGTCTATGTTTTTAGGACTCACCTGGCCCCACTCTTGATGTTTATTTACCAACCATCTTATCTTCTCCAAATTCTTCCTCCATCCATCAAAATATTAAATAAATAAGAAAATTGTATTGTATTGTGCATATATATATGAATTGAAAATAATACTAACTCCGTCCACAAAAATTGATTTATCTTGATAATTCACAATTATTAAAAAGAATTGATATTAATGTATAAAAGTAAGTGTATTAGTATAAAAAATATTTAATTATTAAAAAAAATATTTGATTTGATGTGTAAAAGTGAGTATATACCCGTTTTCAACCTCTAATAAAAATGTAGAAGCACTTATTTTTGAAGTTAGTAAGACTCAACTTTTTCAAAAAATAAGTGCTTCTACACTTTTAGTAGAGGTTGAAAACAGACACTATATGTGTATAAAAAAATAAAAGTATTGATTGTAAGTTTTCCATTTTAGATAAGTAGATCATTTATTGTGCATGACCATTTAAGATAATGTGAACCATTTATCGTGAATGGAGGGAGTAATATTTTATGTGAATTTTGAGAATATGGTAATTTATTAGGTCAAGTACTTGTAGATATTTTTATTTTAATGTAATGAAAGTATTGGAATGGATGAAAAAATAATATGAAAGGTATTTTGGGAGAGGAATTATTTTTACCCTATTTTTATTATATTCTTGAGTTGGGTATATATGGAATGATTTGACATATGAAGTGTTAGCATTAAATGCACTGTTTTAATTCAAGTGTATATTTTAAAAAATTGTACAAAATATTATGAAAAGTCACACATTTTATTACTGAAAAAGTGTATTTTTATAAATTCACTTTTCAGTAATAATACATGTGACATTTTAATAATAAATTATGTAACTTTTTAAAAATATAAGTGAATTGCACGGTGCACCTAGTGCATATAATAATGGGGTACTTTTAATAGTTTTGGTCAAATTTTATCCTCTTAATCAATATTTTAAGCCTTAGTCTAGTATGCATCGTGCAATTCAAGTAGAGCTGTTATACGAGCCGAGCGAGCCCGAGTAGTGCCAGGCTTGGCTCGGCTCGTTAAGCTTATCGAGTCGAGCCGAGCCTAGCTCGTTAAGCAAACGAGTATTTTTTTGAGCTCGGCTCGGCTCGTTTAACACTTCGAGTCGAGTCGAGTCGAGCCCTTAACAAGCCGAGTCGAGCCGAGCTCACGGGCAACTCGTTTATTTTAACAACAATAAAGCTAAAACTATCACGAATTCACCAGTATGAGTGATTTGAGAATATGAATTGTATTATTATGTAAAATATTAATATTTTATACCCTAAATTATATAATATTTATAAAATAACCTCTATTTTTCGAGCCTACCGAGCAGCTCGCGAGCCTACCGAGTCGAGCCGAGCCGAGCTCGTTAAGCAAATGAGTATTTTTTTAGGCTCGGCTCGGCTCGTTTAACATATCGAGCCGAGTCGAGTCGAGCGTTAACGAGCCGAGTCGAGCCGAGCTCACGAGCGGCTCGTTTATTTTAACAGCTCTAAATTCAAGTATATTTTTTAAAAGTTGCATCATTTATTATTGAAAAGTCACACACATTTTTAATGAAAAATGAATTGTAAAAAATATATTTTTCAACAATAACATGTGACTTTTAAGTTGTATTTGTGTAACTTTCTAAAAATGCACTTAAGTTAAATGGTGCACTTGATGCACAAAAGACTTACTTATATTCTAAATGTTTTTTTTAACTTTATACTTAAAATTTAAATATTATAATATATTTTAACCCCCAGGGATTGATCTAGTGGCGAGGGTTTGAGACTTAAGAGTATATTCCTTTCTAGGTCTCGGGTTTGAAAACCACAAGGTGCGATCAATTTAAGATAGTTCCGTTCATACAGAACTTTGCTCTAACTTGAAATGAATCCCTCGCTAGTGGACAGTGGATTATGGGTCCTCCAGATACCCAATACCAAAAAATGTAGTATAATATAATATTTGATGCTTCTTCTGTCCTAATTTAAATTTTACATTTTTTTTGGACGTCCCATAATAAATTTTACACCCTAGAAAAAGAAAAAATTTCACAAATCAATAAAATATGGAGTATTATTTTATTCAACCTTTTCAAATTTTATTTTATATTTTTATTATTTATGCCACTCCACCTAAAAAAATATATTTTTAAATGGAGGAAGTACTTAAATATAAATAATTTAAATATTTCATTTGCGAATGTGGACCAAGTTTTTAATGCTTGGAATTTTATTTTGAGCAAGTCGCAGGACTTGGTCCCAAATCTTGAATTTTATTAAATTCATACCTGTCGTCTTTTTCTTTACTATTTTTAATCGTGTGATTCAAATTTAGGATGTGGCCTAATTAAATTGAATACAAGAGAAGTCAAATTTTAAGAGTTAATTTAGATTGATCGTGGATCTTTAGTCAATTTACGGTTTCACAGATCAGTTTGCTTTAATGATAGAATTAATAATATTTAGATATTGATTTAGAAAAATAATTATATTTTAAATTGATTTAAAATATTCATATATTTAATATTTTTGTACACTAAAAATTTATATATATATATATTATTTCGTATAGAATAAATTTGTAGTGTTATTTTTGGAAATTCTCTGTAATTTTTCATATTTATTCCTTTTCATGGAGCTACTGGTCCAATTCATACAACAAATACATACTCCCTCCGTCACGCTATATGTTGTTCGTTACTTTTGGACACACGAATTAAGGTAAAAGTGAAAAAGTATAAGTGATGTGATGGAGAAAAGTGAAAAAGTAATGAAAATAGTGTAAAAAATATTGAAAATAATAATAAAAAAGTAAATTGTAATTTCCAAAAAAAGGTAAAAAAGCAATGAGCAACATATAGTGGGACGGACGAAAATGACAACATGAACAACTTATAGTGAGATGGAGGGAGTAATAAATTTCTACCATAAATCAATATCACATAACTAAATATAAAATAAATAAAATAAAAATATCACTCCCTCCTAATTTGATAAAACAAATCAGAGGCTGCCAAACCATATATTTCACTTTAATTTTATATTTTTATTATTAAATATTAATTACTTCAAAAGATATAATATTAATTATTTTAAAATAATACTATTAGATAAAGATATTAAAAATATTGCGGTACAATTTGATGGGTTGTAAATTTGTAGTTAGAGTTGTTATACGAGCCGAGCGAGCCCGAGTAGCGCAGAGCTCGGCTCGGCTCGTTAAGTTTATAGAGTCAACCAAGCTCGATAAGGAAACAAGTATTTTTTTGAGCTCTGCTCGTTTAACACATCAAGTCAAATCTTAAAGAGCCGAGTCGAGCTCACGAGCAGCTCGTTTATTTTAATAGCAATAAAGATAAAATTATCATCAATTTATCAGCATGTGTGATTTGAGAAATATGAGTTGTATTATTATGTAAAATATTATTATTTTATACCCTAAATTATATAATATTTATAAAATAATATCTATTTTTTTAGTTTACTGAGCAGCTCGCGAGCCTACCGTGTCGAGTCGAGCTCGTTAAGCAAACGAGTATTTTTAGCTCGGCTCGACTTGTTTAACACATCGAGCTTTAACGAAACGAATCGAGCCGAACTCACGACCAACTCGTTTATTTTAATAGCTCTATTTGTAATCACAAAATTTTCTATGAACTAATTTTATATACAGTATGAATTTGATATTAGTAGATATATTTATTGATATCTTTATATGCCATTAGACCTATACATTGAAATTGCAGTATAAAATACTTATAACATCAATAACTATATTTTATAATACTCATAAATGTATTTAATAATATAAATGAGCAAATTTTACAAAAAATCTAATCATTTGTATTGCTTACAAAAATTTTGATTACTGATTTTGTTGGAGAAAAAGATGGTGTAGCATGTATATCCACGATTAAAGGAGCGACTATAAGTGATTATATTTAGAAATTTCAATAGATTTTTTGCAGTAAAATAACATATTTGAAAATAAAGTGATTTTAACTTGCATGAGAAATGAGAAATGTTTGAAAAAAAAAAAATACTCCCTCAAATTCTAAATAATTTTTTTTAATTAATTGATGTTTAATAAAAATCCCCCTTTTTTCTTCTCTTTCACCTCTACCCTATTTTCGTTAATTTTAATAATTTTATGATTACCTTAATTAATTAAGAAAATAAATATGATGAGAGAGAAAATATGAGCTAAAATTAAATAAAATATGTTCGTTTGGTAAGAAAAATATTAATAGAAATGTATTTATAATTATACCGTCGTTCTTAATTTCTCAAGTAAATCTTAAAAACTAGTAGTATTTAACCTTTCAAGAATAATATATATATATAACTCAGAAGAATTATTTAAAATTGAAATACAATTTTTTTTGGAGAAGTGTTTTTCACACGTCAATTGGGGTTGCCGACATCCCAAAATATTTGTATACAGCTTCAACTATGTATACAAAATGAATTCGTATCATTTCCTTTAATTTTTCCAAGAAAAATATGTTTTGACATGGATGTTCAAAGAATTCCACCCATTTAAAAGTTCATATCTGTAGTAAAATATAGATTTAATTTATTTATTTAATTTTTAAATAGATAATTGTGCAAAGGAAAATGAGGTGGAAAATTATTAATTTTAGAAAATAGAATATAAAAATTCCAATGGTGTGGAAGTGTAACGAAATGAATGATCGTGTCAGGTGACTTTCACGGAAGCTACGGGTTTTGATTTGATAAGCTAATCATCATGGATGTCGTCACTTATCACCATCACCCATCAACATCATCTATCTCACTCTTTCGTCCTCTTGATTTTTTAACACTAACATTAAAAATAGTATAAAAATATTAATATACTATTTGTGATGCGATGAAGAAAAATAAAAAAATAATGTGAAAATTATAAAAAATAATAACAAAGAAATAAATAGTAATTTTATTACAAAGGTAAAAAGACAAATAAGCAACATTCGTAAAATAAACAGCTTAGAGTGGAACGATGGAGTATTATTTCCTAACACTATATTTACACATTTATTTTCTCACTGATGTTTTTAAACTTTACATCTCAAATCCATTTTAAAAAAAACGGCCCTTTTTTTCTACATTCATAATTTTGTGAAATTTGTAATTGCATTTGAATTATGACTTCATCAAGGATGAAAAAAGAAAAATAAAAAAATTAAGTATAAATTATACTTTCTCTTCAAAAGAGGTACATCCTATATGTAATGCACAAAATTGGAAGCTATTCAAAGTTTTTGGAGATTTCTAGTTGTTTTCCAACACTTGACATACCTTATTTATAAAAATCAACTAGCTTCATGTGAAAGAGCCTTATATTAACTATGATGATTAATAATGTTGGGATATTTATTTAAATATTGATGGTTAAGCCAAAACACATTTGATTCGAAGTAGTTATGTATGTTGGGACAGTTTTGTAGTGCACCAATTGAACCTGATAGTCAGCTAAGTCTAGACTAGTTTTTTAGATTACAAATTTAGGTAGAATGTAACTTGTACATGTAATATAGAAGAGCAAAGACCAATTGAAGACTTGAAGACAAGTCAATTACCACCACAACAGAGGCAACTTAATTCTAAGCCCGAGCTAACTCCTACTTATCAATTATAAATAGACCCACAAAACATCCGAACTAGTAAAGTGTTTGTTGGACATTAAAGAACAATAAAAAAGACAAAAAGTGTATATGCTAAGTGACAAAAGCCATAAAAGTCAAGAAGACTGTCTAAGAGAAAATCATCTCTTATGCTGGGTTGCATAGGTGCTGGAGTGTGGGTGCGATAAGATACAAGTGCGGGAATTTTTTTTTTTTTAAATTTTTAGGGTGCGATTCGACAAGGATACGTCTATTTTTAATATTTTATTATATATAATACATATATATATATTAGCAATTATTCAAATACCATCAACAATTTAACATAAAAATCTTAATTAGGAATTCTATCAATCTAAAACAAAAACAAATCTTGCAATTTAAGTCATTATTTAACAAATTTAGATGAAATTCAAATAATATATTATAAAGTCCAAATGAAATTCAAATAACACATATCATAATTAACCTAAATCGAATTATCATTCATCATTATTTGGTTCTTCCACAAATAAAATAGACGTGTTTAATAAATAACACTAGTTCAATTTAAGTAAAAATTAAATATCAAAATTTTTAAAATCAAATTCATATTTCATAGTTCATATTCATGTACTGTATGCACAAGAAAAAATTCAAAAAATTTGAAAAAATAGTTCACAACTCCAGAATACCACAATCACATATTAAAATGCATATTTTAATTTTATTAATGAATATTAATATTATTTAATATTAGATTAAATAAATCCTAAACTTATTTAATATTCTTTTGTTGTGTCGTGTTGTTCTTTCTTTCTTTGTGATTTTAATATTATTTAATATTTTCATTATATTTATATTTAATTTTATTTTCAATTTTATAAAAATAACTAAATTTAATTTTATTTGAAAAATAAACCCCGCAGCACAATTTGCGTATCGGATTCTTCTATAAAACGTATCCGATACACGTATCCAAAAAAAATTTAAGAAATTTTCTCAGGGATATGCCACGCCACGTGGTGTATCTCGTGTGAATCCCACGCGAATCTCACCCGTACCCGCACTCTTCGCGTATCCGATATTGCATACTTATTTTTTTTTTCAAAGAATCCGTGCATTATAGCTTTTATGTTATTCCTTATCAAAGTGTGCTGGATACATTCGAACAAAGATCTAACGAGAAGTGAACAACTCATGCTTGAAAGCTGTCACAAAGCAAAGTGCAATTTAATTCTAAAAATCCAAATTTGACCTTCAATGATCAATTGTCAACTGCAGTTTAAATCTTTAAAGTTTTCAAAATATCTTAATTAAAATTAGCCTAAGTTGATCTTGCAAGGTGTAACGACTTCGACGGAGAAAAGACCATGGAAGACACCAACACAGGGAGAGTAGTTAAAATAAACATGAATGTATCTATCCGAAGAAATGGTGGAGTGGATGTTAGTGAATTTGCAAGAGATTATAGGGGTGTGATATTGTGGTGTGGGGTTTTACAGAGGAAAAATGAGATTTAGATGATATTCAGTTATTGGAGCTTGTTGATATTCGACAGGGACTGTTGATAGCAAAATAAAATAGAGAACGCCGGATAGTAATTGAATCGAATTTTTAAATGGTTATCCTCCCGCACCATAGATGTAATGGCGGTCGCCGAGACTGCCTAGGCGCTTGGTGGCACTCTGCCGCCGATGCCAAGGTAAAATCGCCGAGAAAAATACGTCAACACACTACTTTTCTTTTTTAATTTTTATTTCAACTTAAAAGTTAAAAATACAATTAAAAAATAAAAATCAATTTACTAAATTACTAAAAAATGAAAATTTAATTTAACTACTTCAGAACTTATTCGTACTATATATTTTGCTCTTTATGTGTTTCATTTAGAAGTTAGACAATGTCGTATTATGATAGTTTTTAACATTTTGTTGACTTGTTATAACTATGTTTTGAATTTATAATTTATCGTATAATGTATATTTTTATTAATATATGTTTAAAAAAATTTAATATTAATAAATAAAAAAAAATCTTGTCACCGCCTAAACGCTTGAAGGCACTCGATCATCCGACGACCACCAAACGCCATTTGCACCCTCGCCTAGCACTAAGAAGAACAAAGCAGTGGCAGATGTATATATATATATATAATCCATATACAAGGTAAAGATCTATCTAATGTATGTGACATTCTCGCGCAAAACTCTGCATAAATATAAAGAAAAAAATATCTAAAATATGATTATAAATAAAATTAGAAGTTCTCCAATAATTTAAGAAAATGTGCCTATATTAAATTATTGAGGAACAAGTATATTTACTTATACAATTTTTTAGATCATCCATGACGTGAGTATCAATCATTTTCCACTCTTTCAGGTCAATATCTGGTTGCTTCTTAAACCAATTAACTAATGATAGAAGGAGTTTCAACTTTTGCGCACACTACTACACATATTAGCTTGCATAGCTCCAGTTACAGAGCTCTTATTAAAATGAAGCTCTGCAAGTGAGGCTCATTTGGATTAAAAATAAAAAATTAAAAAATAAAATAACTTATAAAGCGGTTAAGACCCGCTATTCCAATTTTTTTTTAGAGCGATTTGAAACCGCTATAAGTAGTCTAGCGGTTAAGAACCGCTATATAAGTGGCTTGTATCCCTTCTTTGCGTACTAACACAGCAACCTGAAAGCCACTAATTCCATAAGGCCCATATATATATATATATATATATATATCATATGTATTTCTCATCTTTAACCTAGACAGTTTCTCTCGCGGCCAAAAAGAAAAAAAAAAAACCCCACCCAGATCCGCCGCCCTCCGTGTGGCGCGGTTGCTCGAGTGCAAATTATTTTCCGGCTGGACGGCGATTGGGCTGATTCCGGCGAATAGAGGCATGACGGCTGGGACCGATTGGGCTGATTCCGGCGACGGCTGTGTCGCGCCACCCCTCACGCCGTTGCTCCACCCTACCTCGCACCTCCTCCTCTCCAAATAAGGTACTCTCTCTCTCTCTTTGTCTCTCTCTTCTCACGGCGGTTGGGGAAAAGAAGCAGCAGAGAAGAAAATCTGGAATGGTTGGGGGAGAGAAACGCAGATTCGGTGGCAGATCTGTCAACAGTGGTTTTAAGTGATAATTATAGATTGAGTTTTTTAGATTGATTGTAAATATTTTTTTGTTTGATCTTTTAAGATTGCAATGTATATTCATACGTTTTCAGTCTTTCTTTATAAATATTTTGATTTGCAATTCCAGCCGTACAAAGTCACTGCAACCTTCGTCGACCGCCTACCTCACAGCCGCGCCGGATTCGCACCCCTGTCTTCGAGAAACCGTCCTGAAATTCGATGGCGGAATCGTCGAAAGCCGTAACACCTCCACTGGAAAATGAGTCCAATCGACTCCGCGACTCAACCGCCACATCACTCCAACCAGCCGCCTCGATTCGTCGCCGTCTGAAGTAAACCGTTTCATGTGAAGAAGAAGGTAACTTGGGCCTGTTCTTATTTCATATGATAAGGCCCAGAGTTATTTTAATTTGCAAACCCATTTCTAATGTTTGTCCTATTTACATTTTAAGGGCAGGGGCGGAGGAGAGCAATGGAGGCCAGTTTCGGCTGTGAAGGACAGACGGTGGAGGCAGGAGTCTCGATTCTGGGCAGCGGCGACTCGGGCAGAGGCTGGAATTTTTTTTTAAATGATCTTAGAGAGCGGTTTATAACCGCATTCTAAGTTAAATATTAAAAATACAGTATACACTTGGAAAACGGTTACGAACCGCTTTCTAAGTTAAATATTAAAAAAATAAAATACACTTGGAGAGCGTTTACGAACCGCTTTCTAAGTGCCACTATACTTAGATAGCTTTCACTTAGAGAGCTTTCAAAACCGCTCTCTAAGTGGAAAAATTAAAACTTTCTAAGATAAAATCTGTACTAGTGACATCAGGAAATAGCATTAGCAATATCTTAATCAACAAATTGCATAGCAGAAAGAAAGAATATATGGCTCAACTATTTGTTGCCTATGATCAAGCTTGTCTCATCTTTCCAACCAAAGGGAAAAAAAAAAAACAAAACAAAAACAACCAATGGAATTAGGAAAAGCCAACTCACAATTCTACATACAAAGCAACAAATAGAAGTGATTTTTTTTTTAAAAAGATTTATGGATTACTATTGAGTGGTGTCTAATCAATCATTGGCTTGTTAATAATTTATGCATACAAACTTTTATTTGATTAATTTTACGACAAAACAGCCATATAGTTTACTCTTATGATTGCAACTTATTTCATTAAAGATCTTTGAAGTTATGAAGAGTTGTAAAATTTATTTATTTATATTGTTTGTTTACATTTCCTCTAACTCAATGATTAGATTTTTTATTTTCTATAAGTGAATAATTTAATATAGATAATTTTTTGCGGGAATTAATTTAGGTTTAAGTTAAAGACTATGATATTATTAAAGAATTTGATCTCTTCCAATATTTTTTTTAATTTGATATCTGACTGTAGGATTGGCTAATCCGAAGATACATAATTAATTCAATTCTATAATTTCCCTTACAATTTAGATGATTTTTTTAGGTTTTGGGCGACAAAAAATTAGACCTATTTATTAAGTGAATATTCTAGGGGAATATAAGAATTGTGATAAATGAATTTTGAATATAATTAAAAATTGTATTACAAGTCTTCGAAGTTCAAGTCCTAAAAAAAATAATTTTTTAAAAACAACTATTTTAAAAAGTGCAACAAATTAAAGTAATTCACATAGCTAATCAAAATAATAGCAAACAAATGCCTTTTTTTTTTGTCGGTAAATAAAATACCATTCAACAAATGGTGTAAGATATATCTGAAAAATACAATTAATTTTACATTAATTAGCATTCGAACACAAATCTCGAGTTTGCAAGTCAATCACTATAAGAGAAGTTCTGACATCCTTTGTTTACGTAATATCCTCAACAATTCACATCCACTTTTCTTTGTAGTTCAACTATGATCAATATGAGGTTAGAGTGAATTCGAAAATATAAAATAGTAGTAATTTCCAACCAATTCAAACAAACTCATCTATATCTCATATAAGATATTATATATTCGAACAAGAAATGCTTTCAGGACCATATATTCGTACCACAGATGTCACAACTTAGCTCATCATTCGAGGATGAGATGTTCCTTTTGTATAATTTGAATCTTGTTGACGATATATCCCAAAGGACTCTCCAAGTATAAATCATTACTTTCAAGAGTGTAAAACTGCAAATGTCTTCCAAATGAGTTTAAAGCCGTGTTTTTTCTCTTCATCAACAAATAAATTGTCTCTTTGGTCTGCAAGAAGCGAGTATGCATCCTTCGTGCTATAGTTATTGCTTAACAAATGCTTTGTGCTAATACATTATTCAATAAAACTTTAGTAAAAAAATGGTTATATGCATGGATTCTTTTAAAAATATTCTAATTAGGTATCTGATTTGCACCCATCCTCTAAAATGGATGTGATTCTTGAATTCACATATCAAATCCGCTGCACGAATTATATTTGTTACGCATTAATAAGTTATTCAGTTCTGTAAAAGAAAAAAAGGTTATTCAGTTGAATTTTATTGTGTCATAAATTAAATTGATAATATACCACTCCTTTAAATTGAATTCATTATTATGACTTATATCTAAAACTAATAAAACAATGTTTCTTACATAATTAATTATATTAAATAATTGAATATGCTTAAGTTTAGTGGGAGAGAAAGAAAAAGTTAAGTACATTTGATTTATGAAATTTTAAAATTTTATAATATACTTTTAAGTATTATATATAATAAAATATAAATAATTAAATACAAGTACGTATTCATATTCTTAATAAATCACACCATAATTTATTTGAAAAATTATATCTCTGAACGAGTGGCAAGGGTACATAGTAATTCATAATTGGAACATTTGGGCTTCCAAAAGATTTTGCAAAATATACGTACACTGTTGTTTACTTGTTTATAATTATATACGACAAATTCTCTAATAATCTTGTTTGCCATATGGAATGAGATTAGTTAGATAATATATCATATATTACATAATTATATCGTATCAGAATATTTTAATTTAATAATATTACTATTTTTATAAATTAATGCCGTATTACTTTTACACACAAATTAATTATGTTAAGTTGTGTGAATATATGATATAATAGTGTATACATGTTATAATATTATTTGAATGAACATTATGATACTATTAAATGAATGTAATTATATTAATTTCATATGAGGAACAAGTTTTATTGAAGATCAAGTCTTATATATTCATATTGACAAATTCTCCCTTGAAATTTGTTTAAATTTATTCAAAGGTTTATTTATATACCTTTTCTCAATTTTTAATTTAATCATGAGGTTCACGATTAAATTTAAAAAAACATAATCATTTAGTAAATTTCAATTCGATACATATTTTTCATCTCGGACTGATAATTGATAATGTGTCTCCCCGCAGTGAGTAAAATTATATCATGCTGACGTGCATGCATTAATTTTAGATATTCGAGCCTCAAGTATTGAGATTTTTTTAGAATTTGTTACAATTTGGGCAATTTTTTCTAGATTTTTTGGTGTATTTTTTAAAGTGTTTTGTAAGTCTGATATTGAATGATACAAACATATAAAATTTTTCGTTCTACAGTCAGAAAATGATTTTAAATAAAAAATTTGTTATTTTATATATATGCATATGATATATGGTGTGAAAATTAAAAAATAAATAAATATGTGTACACAATGTGGTAAACTTTTATTCTTCCGAACTCCGAAGAAACACGTCGTCAGTTGCTGGCCGAAGACAAAAATATTATATAGAATTGAAATACATTAAAATGCTGAGTTTTTAAAAATAATCGTAAAACCAAAAATTAAAATGAAAATTAAATAAAATTAAGTGCATTATAGAAGTAAGCCCTTCATTGAATAATATCATAATATTTAATTACTTATTTAGTAATATCACTACTTTTATTAACTAAACATATCGTCTACATATATAAATATTATCGTATTAATATGAATATATATTACGGTATTGGTTTAAGAGTTAATAATATTACTAAATAAGTATTAAATATTATAATATTACTATATAAATATAAAGATATCAAATAAATAGTTTGAATAAATTTCACGTGTAATTTTCATTTAATATATTTATTGGGGCAAAATATGGAAGGAAGATTTGCAAACCATGTGAAAGCACACGTAATGTTTGTAAGAAAAGAACAAACAAGACGACACATGTCTTATGTTGGACAAATTGTCGGTGTGTTTAAGTCTTTAAGATAAGAGAAATATTATTCATCATCATGCCTTGCTTATCATACTTTTTAATAATTGGACCTGCTGCTGACTCGGCTTTAAGTAACGCTGGCTTTAAATTTTTATTTAATATACATACTCTCCTCATTTCATATTTAATTTATTATTATACTCTCTGTTTCAATATAAATTGCTCGTTGCTTTTGAACAAATAAATTAAAATTAAAAAATATACATGATATCATGAAAAAATTAAAAAGTGATAGGAATAAAAATAAAAAGTGAATAATAATTTACAGAAAAGGTAAAAAAAAAGCATATATATAACATATAGTGGGAACAGACGAAAAAAAAAAATGAGCAACATATATTTAGTGGGACGGGTGGAATATTCTATTGTTTGACATAAATATCAAAATATGAATTACTATTTATATAAAGTTATTTTTTAAATAAAAATAATAAATTAGTATCATATAAAATTATTTTAAAGTGAAATAGTGAATTGAGTTTTATAAGACTTAAAAAAAAATATTTCTATTTTATGAAATACGACATTATGTGTGAGATATACTTTTTAAAATAAATATGGTATTAAGTTTGAAATAGAGGGTGTAATACATAAAGTAGTTTGGCGTTACTTCTGATTTTCCTTTATTTTATTTTTTTTAGTATAGAATTTTAGAGTAAATTAAAATGTAAACTGTATTAAGGGGATTTTTAAATTGATTGACTTCAAAAAAGAATACAGGATAGGTTAATGTATAAGAGTTATCGAGTAAAATATGGTAAAATAGAAAGTGAAAATGATTCATAAATAACTATTTTAAAAGTGTTAATAGTGTTAGTTCGCCAAACCTTGGTAATTATCCACACCTTGGTATTTATATATAAATGCAATTATCGATATGTTGAGGATACACACCGAATAAACTTCATCATCTTGACACAATACAATGCAAAAAATATATAAAAACTATGTCCCATCTCATCTAGAAATTTTAATTTATAGAAGAGTATAAAATTAATTTAGTTGTATAATTTTAGGTATATTCTTTTTTGTTTGTGCATTGAGTTTATTCTTTGACTTTGTTAACGTTATTACGTGGAGAATTGAAGAGACTCAATAAGACGATTCTCCCTCCGTGCATAAAAATTAGTCCACGTTGTCTTAAATAGCTGTCCATAATAAATAGTCTACCTACCAAAAATGAAAAATTTTCAATCATTATTTTTATTTTTTTATACACATATATTCACTTTTACACATCACATCAAATACTTTATTAATAATTAACACTTCTTTATACTAATACACTCACTTTTATACATCAACATTAACTTTTTCTTAATAACCGTGCACAACTAAGGTAGACTAAATATCATGGACGGAGGGAGTAATATACTGAGAGTAAAAATATCGTAGTCATCGGAGTTAGATTCCAGGAGGTGTGGATGGGAGTGAGTGAGTCTATTGACTCCGTTAACATGGAAAAATTCATTTAATAGGTTAATGCGGATCCGGGTGAGCCCTGGCGACCTGCCAAACCTTGGTAATTATCCACATGCTAATAGTGTTAGTTCGTCAGATCAACATTTGCCCCCCAACTTGCATGCACCATGACTTCGTCAAATGTGCAAGCGAGCTGGAGAACCTGAAACTCGGCGAACTACCTTTGGGCGATTGCCGAGCTAGCTGGCGAGCTCGGCCAAGGCGGTTATTCCTGGTCGACGTGGTGCGGGAATACAGGGGTCATGCACGCCTTTTGAGACCTCGGTTCCCGCCCACCATCATGTCATCTTTCAATTTTTTTGCCAACAGGTCCCTGCACTTCCTGAATATCGCACCTCGCCCCGACGTCTATAAATAGGGGGAAGTGGATTCATTTCCTCACTTTCTGCATTTCGAATTCTCAGAGCTTTCCCGGCGACCAATTTTTCTTGCGTTCGACGGATTTTCGAAGGCTCTTCAAGGTAGGATTCGATCTTTCTTCCCTTTTCTTCTGCCTTTTACTTGATTTTCTTTCGTTTCTTTGGGATTATCGGGCTTTGGACTGTGGACTGTGTCGAAAACCCTTTGGACTTCCTTGACTTTGGATTATTGGACTGTGCCGAGGACCTTCTGGACTTCTTTGAGACCATGTCGACACACTCCTCGAGTAGGACCCTTTCGGACCGGAACCCTGATAAACGGCCAATAATTGAGGATGAGCCACGTCGGGTTTCGTACGTGGAGATCGGCTCCAGCTCCGAGGCGACCTCGGCAGCTCGCCAGGTCTCCGGCGAGCTGCCTGGCGTGCTGCGTCCCGATCTGGAGGACGGAGCCTCTAGTGCCGTATACCGTGAGGTATGGGAGGAAGGTGACGAGGTCGCCCCAGAGGAAAGAGTTGCCAGTGGCAACGAAGGACCTGAGGAGGTTGATGAGGGCATCGCCGAGGTCGGCGAGGAGGGTGGCGACCTAGAGGAAGTTACGCTCGAGTGGTTCCGTCGTATTGGTTTTCCGGAACCCCAGCTGGTCGAATACGAAGTCCCTGCCCAGGTCGTCCATCCATTCGACTGGGGCGAGTATATTGCCGAGTATGCGGTGAGCTACCACCGCCCGGATCGGGTACTCCCCGCCGACCCCGTCGACCTAGAGAAAGTTGCCCCGTCTGAATACAAGACTGGCGAGGTGATGAGCCTTATTGATGAATGCGACCTGCCCATCATACGCAGGGAGTATCGCATCCCGCTCGACATCTTCATGTATGCTCCAATGAAGAATGAGCGGGCTGACGCACCTCCTGAGGGGATGACCGCTGTGAACGTCGATGTTCTAAGGGCCGGGCTTTCATTGCCATTGCACCCGATCATCGGCCAATACCTTGCCGACAATAATCTGGCCATCACTCAGCTTACCCCGAATGCATGGAGCAACTTCCTCGCCGCCCAGTCCGTCTTTGGATTGGAGGGCTATGAGAACGCGACCACCTCGGCGGACCTGGGCGAGCTCTTCGCCGTGACTAAACGAGCGCAGGACGGCGCGGGATACTACTATCTGAAAGCTCGCCCGGGGGAAAAATTCCTCGGGGACTTGCCCAATATAGTCCGTGATTGGAAGAAGCAGTTTTTCTTCGTAGGCGGGGACTGGCGAGCCTCCAACACGTACCACGGGCGAGGTGACCGTTTTCCCACTCCGAAGTGATACAGGGAAGCCAGCAGTAGGTCACCTATTTCGGTGTGTGTGGGTTGAATTAGATATACTAATTCTAATTTTTTTTTCTTTTTGCAGTTCCGAAGAGCCACAAATCCAGCAGGGGCAGGCCTAAGGTGTCGGCCCAAATTGACGTGGTGCGTGCCATCTGTTGTTTGAGAAACGAGAAGGATAGGCAGGTCGCCCACCTGTGCGCGCACCATTGCCTGCAGCTCGCTGGGCTCCTCACACTGCCGCACCACCTCGATATCCAAGGTCCCGAGCTCCCAGGTTCAACTCTTCGGAGCTCGCCTATGGGGGGGGGGTAATTCGCCCATCATGCTGACATTTTCAATTTTTGTGCAGGTGGTAGCTTCGTTGCAATCCCAATCGTTGAGGTCCCCGAGGCCTACCAACTTGTCAAGGAACGATTTGAAATGGGCCCACCTCACCCCAACAGACTTGCCCCGCCGTTCGTGCTCGCTTTGGAGGCGAGCAAGGAGGTAGAGCTCGCCTCTAAGAAGGGTGAGGTAGGGGGGTCGGGGACCCAGAGGGAAAAGGCTCCCGAGAAGTCCAAGGCTGCGGAGGTCGCTCAGACCGGCCGAGGTGGGGGGCGAGCTGTCGCCCCCTCCGAGCGAGGTCGAGGAAAAAAGGGGTCCCAAAGGGGTGAAGGATCCCGAGCTGGCGAGAAGGATCCCCCAACTCGCAAGAGGACTAGGTACACTGGCTTGGTCGACGAGGACTCTGACCGGGTTGAGAGGACTTCGGCGAGGTCCGGGCAAGGGGGCTCCGCTCAATCCACTGCCCCGTTGGCGGCCACGCCCATCCGGAGCTCGCCCCCCTCGCCATCTCCATTTGGGGTGCAAACCAACGATGACACGCTCCTGGGTTGGGACCCCGACCGAGCTCAGTAAGTAGCTCGCCTAGTTGACCTTCATTGCCTATTATTTTCTGTTTTTCTAACATTTTCTATCTGCTTTGATCTCGCAGTTATGCCCCAATCGCATTCCCGAATCGCCACGAGGCCCTGCATGTCTTCCAGCGATCTCACTCCCTAACGTCGATGCGGAGCCTCCTTCCGGGCGTAGCCTGGAATACTGTGAGCGAGATGCAAGGCATTGGACGACCCCGTCGGTGGCGAACATCAATAGCCAGGATCTGAAGGAGAACCTCCTCCTCTCGGCCCATCATGCGAGTAGATTGGTGCTCGCTAATCAGAAAGCTCTCGAGCAGCTCGCCGAGTTGGAGGCAGGTCACTCCGACAGGAATAAAAGGATGTTGGCGTTGGCGGACACTGCTGACAAGGTGAAAAAGTATGCGCAGCTCGCCGAGCAACGGGCCGAGGCCTCATTGGCCGCCGAGCAAAATGCCCTTCAACAGCTCGAGAATGTCCAACGCCGGCTCGCCAGGCTCGAGCAGGAGACGGAGGCGAGGATAAAGACCAAGTAAGATGAGGTCGCCGCCCAGCTCGCCCAGGAGGTCGGCCATCACGGGATTACAAAGAAGGACCTCGCACTGTAGCGGGGCCTTGTGAAGAGCTCCAACGCCGAATGTGAGAGGCTAAGGGGCGAGCTGGAGGCGAAGTTCAACGAAGTTGCCGAGCTGCGGAATGCCACTTCCTCCTCGCCGGATCTGGCGGCCGTGAAGGCCGAGGCCTCTGACAAAGGATGCGTCCAATGTTATACCGAGGTTTTGTGAACTCTCTGGTGGGCTCGAGCTCACAAGGACGACGAGGTGGAGGCAGTTGTGGGCGACTTCAAGACCTGCCTGGACCGGGTTCACTTTCCCGATGGCACCGAGCTGGACATCGGCGACCTCCCCGAGCTCGGCATTCCTCTCGACTTTTTACCGGACCGCTTCCAAGTCATCAAAACAGTCGAGGTGCCGGAGCTGAACCTTGGCGAGGCAGAGGAGGTCACCCGCGAGGAGGAACGTGTCCCCCTCACTGTCGAGCAACTGTAGGAGGCCTGTGGGGACGCCATGCTGAATTTGGGCGAGTTCGATGCCAGCGGGCTTACTGGCAATATCACTTCTGAGGTTGAGCTCGCCATTCCCGCTCCCCAAGTCGCCGCTGCCCCTACCGAGGCCGCTACCGAGGTGCCTGCTGCCCCCGCACCTTCCAACACTTAGGCATTTTTTCTTGCTTTCTAGAATAGCCTTTTTCATTTCTCGCAGTAGGTCCCTAGGCTCCATAGCTCGCCTAGAAGGAGCTCTTTTTGTAATCTTTGTTTTTGTCTAAGTAGATACAGCTCGTCGGGCATGTGCAGCTCGCCCAGAAGGAGCTTTTTGTAGTTCAAAGACGGCTAGCTAGTCGGCCTTTGTGGCTAGCAATACTTCGAACACTTAGGAATTTTCAAGTATTTTTGCCTTGAAAATTTCCTAAGTGTCTTTTGAAAAGAAACCGAGCATTTTTTGTCTAACGCTCTTTACTTACGTCTTTACGCTTTTACGTTATAATTTTTAAATAACTCGTTCTTATTTATTTTTCTGGTACATAATTGTTCGTCTTATTCTACTTTGAGAAGCGAATCGTTCGTTTTACGTGACTCTCGACTACGAATTGTACCTCTGTTTTGAGAGTGCACATTCTTCGTCTTATGCCACTTAGGGCCGCGAATTGCTCGTCTTAGGCCACTTAGGGCGGCGAACTGCACTTCGATTGATTTACGTTGGGCCATTGGAGAGCTGCACAGGTCCAAAGACTTGGGAATTTTTCAGGAATTTTTCTGACTTTACAAATTTTCTGAATTTTTATAGCAATGTAATTTACATCGGTTACCATCGACATTCCTGATGTAAACCTCCGACTAGTCTATTACAAGATTCTAGTCTATTGGTAGAACTTTTTAGATGCGCTGCGCTCCAGGTGTATGACAAAGCTTTGCCTTCCGCGTCTTCTAGATCGTAAGTACCGTTTGGCCAGGCTGCGGCGACCCAGAACGGTCCTTCCCAGTTTGAACCGAATACACCTGGCGGGGCCATCAATTTCTTTTTCAACACCAGGTCTCCGACCTTCAATTTTCGGTCTCGGACCTGAGAGTTGTAATACTTTTCTGCTCTACGCTTGTAGGTGGCGTTCTTCATTTCTGACGAAGCTCTGGTTTCTTCAATTAGATCCTTCTCTACTGCCAGGGCTTCGTCGTTCTTTCCTTCATCATATCCCGCCACCTTCCAAGTCTTGTTCTGGACTTCGACCGGGACCACGGCTTCAGTCCCGAAGGCTAGGGCAAACGGGGTCTCCCCGGTGCTGGCCCTATAGGAAGTTTTATAAGACCATAGGACCTCCGGGAGTTCGTCTGCCCAGTTCCCTTTCTTTTTCCTCGAGGCGGAGCTTCAATATGTGTTTCAGAATCTTGTTTACCGCCTCGACCTGGCCGTTCGACTGGGGATGATATGGAGTTGAGTAGTGCTTCTTGATGTTCCACGAATTGCAGAAGTCTCTCAGTTTTTGACCGTCGAACTGCCTTTCATTGTCAGTGATGATCGACTGCGGAAGTCCGAACCTGCAGACCAGGTTTTTCCAAATGAAGTCGATCATCCTTTCTTGGGTTATGGTTGTGAGAGCTTCGGCCTCAGCCCACTTAGTGTAGTAGTCTACTGCTACAACAGTAAACCTTACACCGCCTCTACCAGGTGGAAATGGGCCGATCAAGTCGATTCCCCATTTCGTGAAAGGCCATGGGCTGAAAACCTACTTCAGCTGGTTGGCTGGGGAGTGGATGTTAGGTGCGAAAAGTTAGCACTTTCGGCACCTTCGAGCAAAGATGATGGAATCTTTGCGAAGCGTGGGCCAGTAGTAGCCCTGCCTGATCGTCTTGTATGCCAATGCTTGCCCCCCAGCGTGACCCCCACAAATCCCTTCGTGAATTTCTTCTAACACTTTGGACCCCTGCTTCTTAGTTAGGCACTTGAGCAGGGGTAGAGAGAATCCACGCTTGTAGAGTTGGCCATCCAGCAGTGTATATCTGGCAGCTTGCTTTACTAGCCGGCTAGCTTCCCAGGTGTCCAGGGGGGTTGTTCCGTCTGTCAGATATTTTTGGATTGGAGTGCACCAATCTTCACCATCTTCACTATCCTTCTGCCCCCCACTCGAGGTTTGATTTATCTAATAATCGGATGTCGAGGGGTTTTTTAGTGTGGTGATCACAACCTCCGTGAATTCGGCTTCTCCGTTGCTAGTAGCTAGCCGGGCTAGAGCATCTGCTTGTGTGTTTTCTAGCCGCGGTATCCGGTTGATGTAGACCTGTGTGAATATCGAGATAAGAATGCGCAGCTATCTTTTGGTAGGTCATCATCTGCTGGTCTTTTGCCTCATATTCTCCCCGGACTTGGGATATTATTAGCTGGGAATCTCCGAAAACTTGAAGATTGGTTGCCCCCACAGCTAATGATAGCCTAAGTCCTGCTATCAACGCTTCATACTCTGCCTCGTTGTTGGTTGCTCGAAAGTCAAACCGGATTGCGGAGGTGAAGGCTTGTCTGTCCGGGCTAATCAGGACCACGCTGGCGCCTGCTGCTATGCTGGTTGATGATCCGTCTACGTAGAGATGCCACTGAGCTATACGCCCCTCGTCGAATCTTGTGGGAAAGTTAGCTCGACAATGAAGTCGGCAAGTGCTTGTCCCTTGATCGCTGTTCGGGGTGCGTAGGTTATACCGTATTGGCTGATCTCTAGTGACCATTTCAGCAGGCGTCCGGCGGTGTCGGGGTGCTGTAGTATTTGACGTAGTGGGAACGTTGTCAGTACCTCTACCGGGAGGTCAAAGAAGTAAGGTCTCAATTTTCTAACACTCATCACCAGTGCATAAGCCAGCTTCTCTGTTGGGGTGTATCGCAACTCAGCTTCATGTAGGACTTGGCTCACGTAGTACACTGGTAGGTGTGTTTTCGCCTCTTCCCGGACCAGGACGGAGCTGATGGCCACCTCCGACGCGGCTAGGTATAGGTATAGCTTCTCTCCAGGTATCGGCTTTGACAGGACCTGCGTATCTGCCAGATATGTTTTGATGTCTTCGAAGGCCCGTTGGCATTCACTCGTCCACACGAAGTGGTTTTTGAGGTGGAGCTTGTTGGCTTTGGCCGCCTCTTTGTACCTCTGTGTATTTGCCTTAATCGCTTCGAAGAAAGGGCGATTTCGGTCACCGGACCTGGAGATGAATCTGTTTAGGGCTGCCATGCACCCAGTTAGTCTTTGAATTTTCTGGACGGAATTGGGTATACCCATCTCGATTATGCATTGGACCTGCGTCGGGTTGACCTCGATTCCTCGCTGGCTAACTAGGTACCCCAGGAACTTTTCGGAGTGCATGCCGAAGCTGGTCTTTTTGGGGTTTAACTTCATGTTGTAGTGGCGCAGTATGTCGAAGGTCTGTTTTAGGTGGTCCAGGTGGTCCTCCTTTCTCAGACTCTTGACAACTATGTCATCTACGTATACCTCCATGGATTCGCCAATGTGTTGGTCGAACATTTTATTCACCAACCTTTGGTAGGTGGCTCCGGCGTTGATGAGTCCAAACGGCATCCTTTCCCAGTAGTACATGTTCTTGTTGGTGTAGAACGCCGTATGCTCCTGGTCATCCGGGTGCAAAGCTATCTGGTGATAGCCCGCAAAAGCATCCATGAATGTCATCATTTCATGGCCAGCGGTGCTATCTAACCACCTCCCGCCGGTCCCCCATCTTGGGCTTCACTAACCACCTCCATGGAAGCAGATTGTTGTTCCTGCGCAGGTCCCGACCCCTGCGCAGGTCCAAACACTTGGGTTTCTTCTAATCCCTCCATTGGTGCTGGTTGTGCGTCTTGCGCAGGTCCTGTGCCTTGGTCTATCTCCGACAGATCACCTACCTCCATCATCTCAGTTTCGACTGAGACGACGTCTAGGATAGTTGGCTCGTCTGCTGGAATCTGCACGTCCTCTTCAAGGACTTGGACTCGTGTCACCGCTTTTTTGACCTGACCATCTTTCATTTGGAGTAAACACTCTCGGCCCTTTTTCTGGTCACCTTTTATAGTCCCGACACCTTTTGGAGTTGGGAATTTCAAACAGTAGTAGTAGGTCGAACACACCACTTTGAATTCATTAATAAACGGGCGGCCGAGGAACCCGTTGTAGGAGGACTGCTGGTCGACAACTAGGAAATCTATGAGCCTAGTCAGTCTCCTTTCGGGGTCCTCAGCCGATACAAGTTGGACGCTCAACCTAACACTACCTAGGGGGACGGTTACAGCTTCTCCGAACCCCACTATCCTAGCGTTGCTAGGTTCCAGATACAACTCAAAATCACCTAAGGCATCTAAGGTGGATTTGAAGAGAATGTTGGTGAATGCGCCAGTGTCCACAAGTAGTCTGTGAACTCGGACGTTCATGATGTTGGCGGTTATCACCAACGAGTCGTTGTGGGGCATCAGTACCCCTTCCAGGTCCGCCGAGGAAAATGTCCGCTCATCAGTAAGCTGTGAGATGGACCTGGGGCCGGAGCTGCCTTGCTGGACTTGGTTTATGGCCCGGATTTCGGTCTTCCTCTTCCTCTTGGATATGGAGATCCCCCGTCCTAGAGACCTCCGGCAGCTCCGATCTCCTCCTCTAGAACTAGGAGTTCTCGGGTGGGCTCCAAGTTTTACTGAGGTTGGGGAGGTGCCCTCCGCCTGTTCTGGGGACTAGGTTGGTCCGCTTCCTCGTCCTCATCATCGGAGGTGGCCCTCCTCTAGAACCTTGGCCTTTTAGCTGGGGCCTTCTTCACGAACTCCGCCAGCTTACCATCCTTGTAGAATTTCCAGAGCTGTTTGACGAGGTCTCGGCACTCGCTGGTGAAGTGGCCGATGGCTTGTTGGTTGGCGCAGAATTTGTTAGGGTTGAGCTTTGTGCGGTCCTGGCGGATCCGCCTCGGCTCCTCCAGCATGGCCTTGCCTTTGACGGCAGTGAAGACGTGGTCAACGGAGACAGTGAGGACCTGATTGAGCTTTTCTTTGAGCTCGTCTCCCTCGCCAAAGGCTTTTAAGTTTCGGGGAGCTTTGTAGGTGCCCCCGGACTTCTTCCCGTAGGGTTTCCTCTCTTCGTGGGCACCTACTTCTTTGAGCAGTGCTTCCTGCATGGCTGCAAACACCTCCGCCTTATGATGGAATTCAGTGTAAGTGTTGGGACATGCGAGGTGCATCTTTTTCCAGAGGTCGGTGCCCCTCTTGAGTCCGGCCATCGCCGCGATGACCTTGGTGTCCTCGCTCACCGGTTCACCTTCCAGCAGGATTTTGTCGAATCTTTCCAGGTATTGCTGGTCAGTCTCGTTCTCGCCTTGGTGGATGTTAGCGAGTCGGTGCTTCTGGGTAAGGTAGGACCCGAACCCAGAGAAGTGGGCCAGGAATGCCCTCGAGAGTTGGCCGAATGAGCAGATCGACCCCGGGGCGAGTGAAGAGAACCAGCGGTGAGCTCGGTCCCCTAGGGTCAGCGGGAAGTTCCGGCACTAGGTGGAGTCGGTAGCACCAACCGAAATCATGAAGTCTGCGTACTTGGCCAGGTGGACTTTCGGGTCAGATTCGCCCTCGTACGCGGACATCACCGGGAACTGAATTTTTTTCTGGACCGATGCGCGGAGGATGACAGGTGCCAATGGAGATGTGGGGAGAGTCGTGGCGTCAGGTCCGCCAGACTTGGCCGCTACTTGTGCTTGTAGCATTTCGATGACCTTTTTCAGTGAGGCCAGCTCGTCATCACGGGTCACCTCCGGTAGAGGTTGCTCGAAGGTCGTGCGTCTCACAGACGCACATCCCCGAGGTGCCTCACTCTGGGGTGACCTCTCAGTGGCGGGCTGGAATTGATGTCCACCATGGGGGCTTAGCGGGTCAGTGGCGGGCCTCCTCAACCTTTCGTGGGTGGACCTGCGCGGTTGTTGGTCGGAGTCCCCGTGGGACGCAGCTGGGGCTGCCGTCCGGTCATTTTCCCCGTATCTCGGGCCCAGGCGGCCTTGGAGGACTTCCCTCCTTTGTGATTGGTGGGTGCCGGATGCCCCGGTGTAGGCCGACTCCCTTCCTGTGTAAGGAGCGGGATCCTCCTCCACCATCTTGGCCTTGCCGGTCCTCTCCCTATGCTGGCAAGCTTGTGCCGAGCTCGCCTCCTGCTCGGTTGGGAGGGCGCTGTAATCCCCCCTGGTCTGGGTGCCCTGGGTGGGCCTGGTCTGCTCCCGGGCTTCGGTAGCTGGAGCTCGCCTGGGTACCAGGGCGAGCTCATCCTGCTGCCTCTACTGCAACCTCTGTAAGGTCGCGATGGTGCGTTGGAGCTCGTCGGGGTTGCTGGCCAGGTCCCTCAGGGCGGGGGCCAAGTCTTCTTGGGTCACCACAACTCGCGGAGGTCGCGAAGCTGCGGTGCTCTTCTGGGGAGGTGGTTGTGAGGATTCCACCACCTGGCGTGAGGTCTCCACCTCGGCCTGGTTTTGGTCACCTCCTTTGAACCTTCCCGCAGCTGCGGAGGCCTTTCCTTTGGCGGCTCGAGTGTTAGCCATTTTTGGATTTCGAAGGGGGTAGCTCGCTGCAGGTCACCGAGGTGGAGGGAGGTCGCCGGGATGGAGGTTGTCCAGCTTGGGTGGAGCTGTGCAAATTTTCGTCTAGCCTCGCGTGCGACGAATTATCCAAAATTCGGTTTATTCGTGTACACGCGCGCGTTTGAAAACTTTTTCCGTGCAGAAATTGCGAATTCGAAAATCTGGATTTTTATCCAGAAATCTGGGTCTTTGTTCGAAGGAATGAATATGTGTATGTGTATCTTCAAGTGTTCTTGAATTTTATCAAGAACACCTTCAAATCTTCAACAATCCCTAATTTTTGTTCTTGAAAAATTTTTAATTTTCAGATTCGGGACCCTTCCTCTAGCGTCAAATTGTTGATAGAATTTCTTAATCGTTGTTCATTTATGTGGCTTTATAATGAATTAATTCTACCAAACAATAATCTTATAATTTTATGTTCTTAGGGAGATAATGTAGAGAGAGAGAGAGTTTAGAGAGAGAAAATAGGGTGTAGGAAAATGTATTATTTGTGTGAAATGTGAGAATTGTCTGAATAGTACAAGAGAGGTCTTATTTATAGGTGTGTGAGTGTGAGACGGCACCTTACGAGCCCATACGGCTTCCGGTGTTGACGAGGGTTCCTTACCCTCGTCTTGGTCTCTTACACTGCTCCCTATGTCGTGCCTCGTCCTACTACTATGCCTTAGACTAGATGGGCCTCATTAAAAACCTCGCCGTAAACCACCCTTGTGGACAAACCGGACGGAGGGAAAAAGAGCGCACCATCGGGATCCTATCGGCTAACAGTCGAGCTCATGGGCGAGATCGGATGTGGGCTCCAGTGGTTCGGACGAGCTCTGGGCGAGCTCCAGTGTCTTTGCGTGGCTTACGGGCGCCGTATGATGATGGACCCCGGCGAGGTCTTCATGGGGTTAGGGGGCGAGCTCTGGGGCGAGCTACTCCGGTGAGCTGCCCCCAAGTGGGCGAGCTCCACACCTCTGCGGATCCGGGTGAGCCCTGACGACCTGCCAAACCTTGGTAATTATCCACATGCTAATAGTGTTAGTTCGCCAGATCAACACTGACGTCAGTAAACCAATAGAATTTTGACAAATAATATTACATCGCCCTAGGCGACATAGTTTCGCCCCAAACAAAAAAAATAACTTTTAAAAATTAGAAAATAAAAATTACTGAAATAACCTTTTATAATTTTTTAAAAGTTTTTTTTCTAATTTTTAAAAGTTATTTTAATTAAAATATTATTATATCTTAATATATTTTAATCAAATTAAAATTTATGTTTTCAAATTAATTCTTACACCCATTACGACCAAAGCTGCCCGAGCCCAAGTGGCCCGACGGGCCTAGCGGGCCGGGCTAAATAGGCCCGGTTCTTTTCGGGCTTGTATTTTTGGGCCCGGGCCTATTTAGCCCGGCCCGCTAGGCCTGTCGGGCCACTCGGGCACGGGCCGGGCCCGGTTGCAATGGGTGTAAGAATTAATTTTGAAAATATAAATTTTAATTTGATTAAAATATATTAAGATATAATAATATTTTAATTAAAAGAATAATTTGGTAATTTTAATTTTATTTAATAGTATTAATTAATTTTTTTAACAGTGCGATCGCCTTATGCATAGTGCAATCGTCCTAGTGCAAAGTGCAATCACTTCAAAATAATATTGTACGTTAGATCATGAATCTAACGGTATTTAGGGGGTTTACTGACGTCAGGAAGGGCGAAGCCTTCCTGATCATAGAAAGACCCTTCTAACAAAATTATTAATACTCATGATCAAATGTCTAATATTTCAAAACGATTTCATATTATAAGTTTATTAGAAAAAAAATTCATATAAAACTTTGCGTTACATGCTAAGGTTGTGACTTTGTGACACAATTAATTAATTATTTTTTATTTCTTTGACTGGATATTCAAATTTGAATTAAAGATAAGAATTCGAAAGTATGAAGAAAAATCCGATTTTTCCAGAGGTTACTGATATGATATTAAAAACTATTTATATAAAATATCCCACTACTATTAATATAATATGACAAAATTTTATAAGAAAATTATTCATGATAAATTTATCATGAAATTTTACTGTTGATTTTTTTTACTTAAAATTTTTAATTTTATAATCTTAATCAAATATTTGATATCTTTAAGACGTTTTCATAATAAAGGAGAGCTAAAATTTGCATGTGCACGAATCCTATAAGCATGGGTTGAGCGACTTAAGTGATTCAATGCCCATGCAGACATAAACCATGCATGTTGTTAGACCCACTATGAGAGAATTTTATAATGTTACTTTTAGCTTTTCAAGAGACCATCTTTGCATTGCTTTTGTTGAAGATTGAATACTTCCATACGAGTATTATGTTTATGCTTTCATTTTATTCGAGTGATATTGTTCTGGTGATTTTAAAATTTTTTATTATGTAATTTTTTGAGATGTTTTTCCACTGCTATATTGAACTAAATTTGTAATACTTCAACCATGTGAAAGTTAGGGAAACTCTTATTTGATGAGCCATTTTGACTTTTTAGTTGAGGCTCCGATCTGGGGGTGGAGCAAATACAGAAAATACCGGTACACCGTACTTATCATAACGAAAAATATCAAATTTATCGAAAATTTCGGTACGGTATGATACCATACCGATATTTTCGGTACGATATCGGTATAGAATTTTAAAATTTTCGGTATACCGTTATATACCGAAATATCGAAATATTTTCGGTATAAACCGGTATACAGAAAATATTCCGGTATACCGATTATTTTCGGTATACTGAAAATATTTCGGGTATCTCGGTATACCGGTATATACCATTTTGATAATTTAATATTAAAATTTAATATTAAATTTATTTTTATTTAATTAAAATTATACTTCAATTATTTCGGTATGGACCGGTATGGCGGTATATACTGGTATGAACGGTATATCGACATAGTCGGTATTTCGGTATGGACCGGTATTTCGGTATGGATCAGTATATATCAAAATATCGGTCCGGTATACCGAAATTTTCGGTACAGCATATGGTATGGGCGGTACGGTACGATACGGTATGGTACGATATGCCACCACTACTCCTATCTAGTGGAGAAGTAAAATAAATGGTGGAAAGTGGTGCTAAAAAGATTAGGTTAAATGCTGTATGAGCCCAAGAGTGAAAATCAGTTAGTAAAAAAAAAAAAGGGTAAAAGGAATTTGAGGAAAAGAAAAGATAAAAATTTATACAGTAAAAATAAACTGTCTCAAAAGTGCTTGAAAGGAAAGAGGGGTATTTTTTTTTTCTTTGTTGTATTAAAGAGGAAGTGAATATTGTGGAGCAATAAAAAAAATGAGGATTGAGGTGTACTAGCGAGAAAAATGAAATGCTTGAAGAAAATACCTTTACTCTCGCCACTTATCCAAATATTCAACAACCTTGTCCAAAAACTAATAAAGTCTACTTGTTACATAGAAAATTATGTGTGAGATCGTCTCATAATCTTGAAACTTGAAAATTGTCCAAATTCGATTTGACACAGTCAAGATTCACAAATTTTACTCCCTCCCTCTTTCTATAAGTTGCTCATGTTGCCATTTTCGTCCGTCTTTCTATAAGTTGTTCATTGCTTTTTTACCTTTTTTGGAAACTACTATTCACTTCTTTATTATTATTTTCAATACTTTTTACACTATTTTCATTACTTTTTCACTTTTCTCCATCACATCACTCATACTTTTTCACTTTTTCTATCACATCACTTATACCTTTTCACTTTTTTCATCACATCACTTATACTTTTTCACTTTTACCTTAATTCGTGTGCCCAAAAGCAACGAGCAACTTATAGAAATACGGAGGGAGTATTATTTTGACTTTTTAAATTTTTTTGTTTTTAAATCAATATTTCATGTGTAATATAGCATTTAAGTTAAATATCGATCACGCAAAGAGACATCTTGAGAAAGTGCCAAATAAGTATAGGGAGTAATCGAGTTTTCCAATTCTTCAAGAAAAAATCTATAAACCCGAAGTCAAAATGAACTTGACTTTTGAATTATCATTATTATGCATATAAATTATAATTATTTTATGTACATCAACTATCATTATTTAAGAAATATTTGAATTTTAAGTGATATTATTAAAGAGTAATATTAAGCAAAATGAGTAATAACATTCATATAATGCACATGTACCGTATAACTTATTTTTAAGTCACATCATTCGGTGTAATTAGTTCTAAATAATATTTTCAGAGAAGTAATTCAAAATATAGAGTTTAAGCAATAATGGATGAAAGCTAATTTCACTCCTATTATTGGTGTGGACAGCTCATGATTTCATTATCTGAACACTTTGTAGGGTGATAGTTATTTATGATAATTAGTTGCAAATAGAAAGACATTATAAGAAAGAAGCATCTATTTACGTGCTTAATTTCTCTCTCTCTCGAAAAGGACCATGACTTTGATTGGATGATAGTTATTTTTATTAGTGTTGTTTTTAAGGCTCTTTTTTTTCTTTTTGTAATTGTCACAAATGCCATTTTTAGGCATTTTTTGTTTTAGTCATGTCACCCTCTTTGTATTTCTTGATTATGAAATTATCCTAAAATATCCTTCACTTAAATATAACTATCAAAGTAACTCTATTTTTTCCAATGTACACTTATATTTTAATTATGCATACTATATACACATAAAATAGAAAGGAACCCCAAATATATTTGTAAATGAAAATAAAAATGAAATAAATCTCAAATTGAAAAGGATAGGCAATAAAAAAAAAAAAATTTGTCAGCATTACATAATATTCAGCAGCCATATGATAAAGAAAAGATATTTTCAAAGGGAAATAAGCATTTTATTGAAAATATATAATATATTTATTATAAATATAAGGTGTTGGGCTGTGTTTTAAAAGGCGGATCGGACCGGCCGGTCCGACCGTTACTCGGACACCCCTCCGGCCTGCTTTTGTAAGTTAGACCGGGCATTTTTTAAAGCAGTTGAAAAACGCTCAAAAACGGTAAAAATCGGGTCGGACCGGTCACTCGGTGGACCGGTTGAACCGGCGCTTCGACAAATTTTTTGGTTAATTTTATTTTTCTACACAGGATAATGGATTAACTAAATTAATTATATATAATATATATCAAATATAATTTAATAATAAAATATCTAATATCTTAGTAAAGCTTATTCATAAAATATATAATTTTATAAATATATATATTTATGATATCATACTGGCTCAGCCGCTTTAAAAATGGTCAGACCTGATCGAATCCGGTCCGACAAAAAATACTAAGGTGTCCGGGTCAACTTTCGCTTCCGGTATTGGGTCATCCGGTTGTCAGAAATACAAGTCAACTCGGTTTGAGCTCATTAGACTTTTCAAATCACGTGAATCGGTCCCAATAAGCCCAATACTTTTGGGCCTATAATTTTACAGCCCAATCTATTCTTGCTTTAAGATTCTAGGGCCAGATTATTCGCACTAGCCCACACTGCCCCGGAAGAATATACTTTCTTTTGGAAAATACACTGCCATTTGTTCGGTATAATTTTTTGAAAGTTTTTTATTTTTTCGAACTTAGTGTTAAAATAAAAATTTATTCGAAAATTTTTGTCCAAATTTTATAAAAATAGAAAAAAAAATGTCGAACATATTAAAGGTAATGTATTTTCCAAAATGGCTAGTGTCAATAATATGGGCCTAAGATTAAATGAGTTGGTCCATTGGACTGGACTAGTTTAAATAGAATCTTTTTCTAATTTTTTGGCCCAGGTTATTTGGCACTAGCTTTTTTGAAAAATACACTACTCTTAAAAATATTCGATAATTTTTTTTGGAAAATTTTATGAATCTTCATAAAAAATTTCAAATATTTTTTAAATTTTGCACTATGTTAAAAAAATCGAAAAGGTATTTTGAAAGAAATACTGCACGAAAGGTAGTGTAGTAATCCAGATAATGCATTGCGCAATTTTGCTAGTCTCAATAAGCTGAGCCTTTTTCTTTTCCAAATAATCAATTTCTTTTCAAAACTTTTCATTTTCTACAAAGCATTCTTTTAGTCAAATTAGTCCAATATTTTTCACTTTAATTAAATTCGACACATCTTTTTTCTTAATCAAGTATATGTTAGATTTGATAAAAAGTGAAAATTAATTTGATTAAGAATAAAAATATACGTATAAAATTAATTTTGATAGAAAAAGGGAAAAGTGAGTTAAAAATGATTCTTCTGTTTTTTTTTTTTTTTTCATTAAATGTTCCCAAGTTGGGTTTAACTATTATCTGGGCCCGACTTTGTAAGGTTCCTTTCAATCATAAGCCAGCCCAACAAGAGGTCCGATGGTAACAATGAAATTTGGTAATACGAATCTCCACGCGCCGATCGCCAGAATTTGGGGGGAAATTTGATTTTCTTACGTATTATTTGATGACTGTAAGTGTTTGATTTCGTGACATCGTTTAAAGATGTTGTGATGTCAATTTCTGGATAGCAGCATAAATATTCAACCTTTTTTGCTGGTTCTTAATATTTCCACAGATTTGTGGCTGATTCCAATTGTACCTCCAAGCAAAGATGAGCTCGCGCAAGGTAAAATATGATTTTTTTTTTTATCCGAAGTGAAAATCTCAAGGATATTGTATTTGGATTGTAGGAATTTACTGACCAAAATAGATGCCGGGAGCTGGAAATGTCATCGTCTTTTTGCCGCAGGATATACGCGGAGGTAAATCACCGCCGCCACCACTGGATTTTTAATTTGGAAATTTGATCGAAATGCCGTCGAATTTGAATAATAAAAAAATGTTGTTAAATTGGGCTTTTTATTTCCTTACACTTGGTGCTGTTCTTCCATGGTGATCTTTGTGCACAATCTACAAGTGATGAAATGTCCCCTGTATTTTACTGCATCATGTAGGTAGAGGAGGTTGGATGGGAGACCTTGGTGAAATTGAGCGATGATCTAACTTTTCTTAGCTTTCGTATTTTGTAAGTGTATTTGCATTTGGAATCTTATTAGCATTCTTGTACAACACAAAAATATTTATACCATACAGAAATTTTTTTATGTCAAACATTGTGGTGCTTTTGCTTTGTTAGGACAGCCACTAATTAGGAGCTAAGAAGTGAAACTAGAAAACTTATGTGAGTGTCCTGTTCAGGTGCTACCGGTAGCAATAAGACTTTGATTCATATTCAACAATTGATACGAAAAAAGTGTTGATTTGTAATGAGAGTGTATTTTATGCATCTTGAGAGGAGGTGAATTAATAAGCTTTTCAAGTGATCCGTTAATCTTTTTAGTGTTTCCTGTGATTCGTAAGTCCCATATTTTATCTTAACTATGCATGAGAGAGAATAGATTATTATTACATTTCAAGGTATTTCTGTATCTTGTTGTAATTCTGTACAAGGATAATATGGCGTTTTCCCTCAATGCTCATAGCTGTTTATGGTGGCTAGGGACAATAAGGGAAGAACACATATTCTGGAGCTAAGACTGACTAAAACCTACCCAAGGTCTCCACCTTCAGTATCAGCGGTTTGGTCTTCTCCATCACAAGTTTCCATATTTGATTCTTCACAGAAATGTGTGAAAAATCTGATCTCTAAATCTTGCCCCAGGATGTTCCTTATAATTTTAATCTGGAATGGTCATCAAACTTGAGGATAAGAGATGTTATCCAGCAATTTCAGCTGGTATATCTTGCATAATTCTGATTTGGTCTTTAATTCAATTTTAAATTTTTTTCATATGTGTGATTGCTTTTGATCATTGCTTTGCATAGCATGTGGATAAGCTCCAAGATTTCTGGTCCACTTTGGACGACATCGATCGGTCTCTTTGGGTAACTGATCCGAAGCATTCGCATTATGCAATGTCATATCGCCAAATCAAAGTTGGTTAGTTTTTTTTTTGGGTAACACACATCAAGCAAAAAAATGAAATTCTTTATTATTCTTTTTTGCTTTCTTGATTTAATGCGTATGTTCCTAATCACCACATTTTTTTTCATTATTCAAGGAAATGATTGCTGTATCGTACTGTCTATAAATGCCAATGATCCGCGATCCCTGCCAGAGTAGGATTCCCTATACTGTTATCACTCTTCAGTTACAATTGATCTGGGAAGTTTCTTATATTAATTGGAGTTTTAATTTGGTAGGTGTCGTTTCCTGGGTTCAGATACCAAAGTCAAACTCCTGAGTGATATTTGGAAGCAAAACCGTAAAAAATGGTATTTCTGTAAACCTGTTTGAAGTATCTGAAGCCTAGTTATCATTAGGAGTACTAAATCTTGATTGTGAAGGGGTCTTGAATCAAATCATCTGTCTATTGGGGATAAACCTTATCTTTCTGTATTATATGCTTACATTCAATAGTACCATTGACAATTAATAGTCTGACATTTCCAATTTCAATTAAACCACTAAATTTAATATCAAGCTCTTCGATGCTGAAAATTATCATCAATTAGCATTCTATATTCAGCTTTGTTTGGAATGATGGTTGCAAAAGAAACTTGAAATGATGGTTTAATAATTGAATGGTTTCTCTTACAATCTTTTTAATCTTTTGAAATGATATAAACTATTAAGTCAATTTTGGACTTTCTGTCATTTTTGTGATAGTGCATCATATTTTGCATTTAATTCAGCCGTTGATCTTGTTCGTCACTTAAGATTTTTCTTCCTTGAAATAGGACAAATGGCAAATCATTTCCAGAAAATCTTGTGCATATTTTTGGCACTCAATTATCTCGACCTCCACACGCCCAAAAGAATGAGGAGCAGGTGGAATGCGGGATTTGCTATGCTCAATACCTTCCCACTGGTAATTTTGTAATGTAAACAGCCCTTCCTATTTTTTGGCGTCTCACACATGCATGCATATTCATTAGCTTTGGCCTTTGATTGTAGATGCCGAACTTGGTGATAAGAGTGGAACTTCAACCGATTTTACATGTGAAAATGGAAACTGCAAACGGGTATTCCATAGTGTTTGTCTCAGTGATTGGCTCCTCTCCATTACGACAACAAGGCAGTACGTCATCATCTTCTGATCTCACTCGATGTTTAAAATTAAATCCAGTTCCAACAATATTTAAAGAATCATTGTTGCTACTTGCAGGAAATTGACCATTATATTGCTTTAGAATCTTTATCAAATTTCTCTTTTTTAAAATATCATTTCCAATTTGCTATTTTTTTAATCTAATGTATTTATCTGGTGAATAGGGGGCTACTCTCTAATTTAGTTAAACTAATTTTGTATGAGTTTGTTGGCTCAGCTTTTGATATTTTCTAGTTTTATTTTTGGTTGTAGGTCATTTGATGTTCTATTTGGAAACTGCCCTTATTGTTCAGACCCAATCGCAGTCAAAATCAGCATGAAGAAGTAACTACTGCATTTTTTGTTGATATTAAAGTCGGCCCTTATTGGTCTCAAATTGGAGGTTACTCTTGTGGCCCCATTTTCTTTGATCATGCTTCCTTCAATTAAAATTAAATGATGACTCCTTTTTTTTTCGCAATTTAGATGATGTTTGCACTTTTCAATATTAATTGATGGTGTTTCTTCCTAATTTACCCTAAGAGTGTGTTGAACGGAGGAATTTGGCGCTACGGGTTTCAATATCCACAGCCTAAAGTCACTCCACTTGCTTGACTAATATATTCATATGGATGGATTTCAAATATTTAGTTTTGACTTTTGTTAAAATTGGTGGAATTCAAATGCTTACCAAAATCATGTCATTTCAAATCTATAGATTTTTAAATCCATTATTTTTTCAAATCCCTTGGATTCCAAATGACTTTATCTAAACACAATTTTAAATATGACTTGCTGCTTGATTGGAGATGATACTTTTATATTAGCAGCTCTCATGGCAATGTTCCCCAAGTCAATTTTTCTATCTGGCGTACATTGTAATGACAGTAAGTCGACATGTTGCCCTGTTTTCTGGATTTCAGTTATACTTTTTCTTCTGGCCATTTTTCTGAAGGTGAATATCTGTAGACTAACTCTCCCTTCACCTTCAAAAGAAGAACATCAGTTTCAGGTATAAATAAATCTTGCGCGCTTATCGGTTGAGTTGTCTCTCTGAATGTCTGTCTTTGCTCTTTATTTATTTCTCCCGTTTTAACAATGTATTTGATCTTGTGAGGTAGAATCAATTGGATCTACGGGTACTTGTGCTGCACAGAACGTTCCTGTACAATACAAGATATTTCGAAGATCATCATTTCTATGGTGCATACATACTAAGCCTATTATAACGCTTGAGTAAGTGAGATTCTTGTGGTATTGATTGAAAAAATGTTCTCTAGCGAATTGTTTGCTGATATATTACTTTGAACATTTTTGTTTGCATTGGCTTAGATGAAACAGTAAAGCTTGATTTGATCACTAGTAATTTTGCCAATTTTCCATGTGAATGGGACCAAATTATTCAACTTTTTTTTTATACTCCTCTATCTTATGATTATTCATATTTTTTTTTGGGTCTGTTGGGTTAACCCCGTGGTAACATAAAAATCCTACAAAGGGTAATAATATGCATGTTTATTTCTTTCTTTTCTTTTAAGACAAAAAAGAAAAAAGTACCGGTAAATTTACTTGGAGAGTTCTAGTAACAGGTTCAAGCATCAAGTGCGATGGGATCCGGGTTTTAAAAAACCTTGGTAGGATAGGTCTTGAGATAGATAAAACTCGTTCTATTGCAATTCCTAGTGGTAGAAATGAGTGTAGACAAATTATTATAAGAGTAAAGATTGTTAATATAAATTCAAAATGAGAACATTGACAATGTCACTTTTAAGGTAAACTTATATTATTAAAAAAATGTGTAATAAAGTTGAGTATCGAGGGTGATGTGAGAAGTTATATTATTAAAATAATTAAATTTGTTGGGTTGAATGTAAAAATAATTTTGTTTAAAAGTAGGGAGTGCAAAGTGTTGTGGGGCAGATCGAAAAGAAAAGTGTGCAAGGTATTTAGGTAGAGAGGAAGTAATATTTTTGAATATTAAGTTATATTTTTGTTAAAGGTAAAGCGATTTCTTCTATTTTACGGTGAAAGTTTACAGAAAAAAAAATAGTGGTACGTAGTGTAAATAAGTGATATTTTCAAGAGGTAAATTTGAAAGAGTATTTGCTATGAGAAAAAAAAAAATCTTCTCTTACAAAAGAAATGGATAATTTAAATGTGACGGAGAGATGATAAATCTTACGTGTAACTTTCACAAGTATGCACACACATAATTGGCATTGGCTAGAACAACGATACAAACCTGATAGACTCATCATATAACCAATCAGAAATCGACACCTAGGATAATTTTAATTCAAATGGCTAGAGATGACAATTCCCAGAGTACCCCTGAGAGAGTCATGCCTGCCCTATGCTGCAAAACTTGTAAACCACGATAAAACCAAATGAAAAGCCATCACATTTCCTCCCATTGACAACGAAAGCTGAGTCATCAAATTCCAGCCACACATTCCGGTGGGGCAACCGGGTACCGGGACTTGTCGGTGCAGTAATCGTAAATCATGTGGTTCATCCGCACCCACCGGTACATCCGGGCTTCTTCCGGCCGCAGTTGCTGGTATGCTGCGCCCTCCCACCAGTTTTTCGGGCTTGACATGCAGCTGGTTGGGCCCGGAATGGGGCAGCCCTCGATGTCGAAATCCTTGTAGTACGCGTAGAATGGAGCTTTGCTCCAATCTATCTTCTCTAGACCCCCTCTCGTTGCCCAATCATCGGCTTCCCAGAGTGTGGAGTACACTCCCATTGGTTGGGATTTTGGGTACGGAATTCCTCGTGCTTCGTTGTTCTTGTACACTCTAATCGGCACTTTATCGACATAAAATCTATAAAAAAAAAGTTACGGGACTAAATTGAGAATTCAAACTATTTTGTGACTGTACAAAATGTTTGACTTTTTTAAATATTTAGGTAATAAAGTTACGGGACTGAAAATATTTTCGAATAATGAAATTTTGAGTTGGTGATTTTACTTACACGATGTGGCGATGAGTCCATAGGATGGTGTAAGTGTGGAATTCTTTGGAAGGGTCGAACCAGAGGTTGATTCTCTGTTCCCGGTCACCTTTCCCGTGGGCGAAGACATTAGTTTGGATAGTGTAGGGCTGCCCGGAGCGGTTGCCCAAGAACTCGAAATCAAGCTCGTCTCGAACCGTGCCCGTGTCCGAATTCATCTATTACACATTCTCATACAGTCAATTTTACTAATTTGTCCAAAAAAAATAAAAATTGCAAGTGCCAAAATAACTTTTAGAAATACTTTTTTTCAAAAACTGTAGAGATAATTATAAAAAAAAAGTTTCTAAAAGCTGTTTTTTATTGTTTTAACAGAGGCACAAACAAAGTCCATGTAATTTTCTTGTGATTAAAATATTACATAAAAGGCTGTTACTGTTCCTGCAGAGTCACCGGGAATGAGCTTAATCTTCATGCTGATACGTCCATAAAGATACTGATACTTGGAAGCAAACCCGCACCCTGAGAAATCATACTTGATCAGACATAAAATCCCGAGTATCTTCGCTCTTTAACGATTCCAGTCAAATCTAATCTGCACGTTTTCGATTAAATAAAGTTTACCTGAGGATTGATCAAGAAGAAGCTGAATGGCGGTCCCTCCCTGAATTTGGCGAATGTGATTATCAGCCCATGTCACTCGAAAATCCTGCAAGAACTTGGCTGCTCTACCATTCACTCTACTCAATGAAACCAATGCCACAACACATGTTATAATTAATCCCAATGCTCCCATTTCTTCCCCTTAATTATATATATAAATCTCTGTTTTTTTTTTTGTTTTTTTTTTTTTTTTGCAGATGATGATTTGTGTGGTAAAAGATAGACTTTGATCAGGTTATTTATGCAAAACCAGAACGAGAGAGAGAGAGAGAGAGAGAGAGAGAGAGAGTTATGCACTAAAAAACGAAAGGGAGCTCCTCCTGCATGGGTTGGTGGACCCCACATGTCTCTACCCAACCATTTAGTGACACCTCAGAATCATCAATTTCATTACAATCAATTTTTCTGTGCATATGCGTTGCTCCTCCTCTCAACTTGTATTAGTTAATGCAGCTCTTCCCGCCAAATTTCAATTTCAAATTGTTGTTATCATTTATGTTTCCATTCAACCCATTTTATTTCTAGTTTTAGAGAAAATATAATTTTGACCCAAAAGAATTGTCGTTTTGCAGTGTTCTAAGAATACTAAATTAAATTTGTCCATTCATGTTGTTTTGTAGTAATATGCATCTGAGTGATCATGTTGTGAAATATAAGGGTGAAAATATACATTACATATTTATTTATTTAAAATATTTATTGATTCGTGCGGTATATCCTTAAAGGAAAAGTACAATACATTGGAGGGAGTATTAGTTTACAACTCACACATGCACTTAGAATGCATGTTACTCTTATAATTAAATTAAAAGTTCATATTCATAAACCATCATACACTAATTGGTATTCTGTCGTTTAATTTAGTACTCTTTCGTGCTATCGTAAATCTCCCCCTCCCCCCCCGTTGTTGTTTTGTTTAAATATGTGTAGATTTATTAAAATATAGTGCATTACATTTTGATTATTGAATAAAGTAATAAAAAATAAAAGATAATTGTTTGAAAAGGGTATTATAGTGTTGTTTTATTTTTTAATGAAATGAGAAATTTATGATGATATCCAAAAAAGAGTAAGAGGCTAGTAGGATGAAGAAAGTATTTCATATTTCCACCGTTCATTAAATTTATGCATTTTTTTTTCGTCCATAAAAAATATGCACTTTCTTTTTATATAAATCTATCACCTTTATTATCACTCTCAAAATTAATTATTTTATTCATAAGTGGTTCTACAATACACTATCTTTAATGCACTATCTTCTACTTCCTCTATCCACAAAACTTAGGGCGCATTTGGTAGGCAAGAAAAATTCCTGAAAAAAACGGTTTCAGGCCTATCAAACGCCAGAAAACGTTTCTAGGTTTAAATCTGGCATCTCCCATGCGATATGTTTTCACGACCTCCACCCAAGTCAAAATTCAACAATCATCCCCACCGCGCCGGAATCTGCTCCATTCAAAACTCTCAACCTGGCGCGCATCGCACACCTCCATAGATCGAAATCGACCGGAACCCCCAAACCAGACGCATCTCACCCATAGACCGGATGCATCTCTCAACCTGACACGCCTCTCACCGTCGAAGCCCGAACCCAGAGCCTTGCTGCCGGAACCCCCAAACCAGAGCCCGTCAAATCCCCAATCAGAGCCCCATCGTCTTCAATTTCCCGACTTCGATTAGGCGAATTTAATTCTGGCAATTGTTTTACTTCAATCGGCCATGGCTGTTTGATTTTTTATTTCTGTGATGGGTAACACATCAAGTTTCAATCGACGGTGGTGGTTGTGCTTATTCCAACGATATGGTTACCAATTTCATTTTTTGATTACATTTTTTAATTTTGGATTATTGGGTGTAACAGTTGCGCCGGTGATATGGGTATGAGTTGGTTATGGGAGTTATGAGTGGGGAAGATGATGATTCATATTCACTACCAAACAAATAATTCATATTCATACAATTTTAATTACATATTACTCCCTCTGTCCCACAGGAATTTACACACTTTCCTTGACGTCCCACACAAATTTGCACACTACTAAAAAATGAAACATTAATTAATTTACGTGCACGCTCACAAAACTATACACATATTTACCCATATGTCACTACTTTATATATAAAACACATTTTCCTTAAAAAATGTATCGTTCCGTAGGGTGCAAATTCCTACGGGACGGAGGGAGTACCAAACAACATATTAAAAACTTTTTTTCACTTTATCTTTGGGGTCTCATCCATTTTCTTTTCTCTCCTTATCTCATTCCCTTTTCTCATCTTCCCTACCAAACGAGCCCTTCCTCTTCAGTTTATTAGTGGCACATAATTAAATGAAAATTAAGTATTTTATTGAAAAAAAGATAAAAAAAAATATTATGGTACTCAAATTTTTGTTTGTGAGTATAATTTATTTTCAAAAGGGGAAGGAAAATAAATATTATGGACAAACAAAAAGAAAAATACGAACAAATTTTATGGATGAAGAGAGGAATGTACTCGTGTGGATTTAGAATTACAAAATTATTAAATAAATTGATTGATATTACTTATATATATATAATTTAATATATTATAAAAGAATAAGGCGATTCTAATTATATAATGAGTATATGATATCACTAATTAATTAACATGCATGTGTCCAAGAGAGTATGTCACTAAGGTTTGGAATTCAATGAGCTGCACGTAATGCTCTACATATAAATGTTGAAACCTGACTAACATTCAAACACTACATATTGTGAATGAAATGGTGAAAACATTCTTCAAAGTGATGCTCTATTGGTGACGCCAAAATTTTATTTATAAAAGCTATTTTATTTGATAATTAATTGACACCTCATTAAATTCTGGTGTGTCATTCTCACCCATACATTTTTCACAAATTCTTGGGTAAAACTTATTCATGAAATTAATACTTATATAAATATTCATTGGTATCATCAATTTATAAATTAATATTACAATATAAAATATTTTGACCTGATGACTTAAATTAATTTTTACTTTGTCCATACATGCATATTATGTAGTTATTCACAAAAATATTATGATCTGACGACTTATGATCCTACTCGATTCTTATTTTGAAACAAACTGAGGTATAAATATATCACACAAACAAAGTTTTGGCTATTGAATGTGGTGAAAGAAAATTAATACATGATGAATTGCTCATGATACACGAGTAATACATTAAATGTGTTTGCATTTACTGTGACATCAATTATCCATGATGCATGACCCAATACATGATCACATAATAGATGAAATGGTGTCTTGTTTGGAGCGCGTGAAATTTATATAAAATGTATTTATATAGAATTAACCCTAATTTCTAATATTTAAGGAACTCCATTTAATATGACTTGAGAACACAACAGAAATGCAAATGGAATTATTGGCAGAAACACACGATAAGCGCATAATGAATTATAATATATGTGTGGTATTGACATATCTTATATTTTACATGGCTTTTTCTGAATTAATTAAGCATATATATATATATATATATATATATAGGATTAGTCTTGTATGCATCAATTACACGGTGCAACTAAAGTTCATTTTTTAAAAGTTAAACAAAATACTACTGAAAAGTTAAACTGTGAAAGATACACTTTTCAGTAATAATATGTGTAACTTTTCAGTAGTATTTTGTTTAACTTTTAAAAAATGAACTTGAGTTGCACCGTGTAACTAGTGCACAAGAGACTTACTATATATAGAGTAAGTCTCATGTGCACCAATTACACGGTGCAACACTAGTTCATTTTAAAAAAGTTAAATAGCTTATAACTGAAAAGTTAAATAGTTTATTACTGAAAAGTGTATCTTTCATAGTTTAACTTTTCAGTAATAAACTGTTTAACTTTTCAGTTATAAACTATTTAACTTTTTAAAAATGAACTAGAGTTGCACCGTGTAACTGGTGCATACAAAACTAATCCCAAAATAAGATCTGCGGCACCTAGCTAGATCACTTGACACTATATGTTGAATTCTTATAATTGATTAATTAATTAATTCAGGCAAATCATTTGCATGCATGATCTAATTCAATAGAAATAAATTCATTTATGATCTTATATAATTGAATTATTTTTGCTATCTTTATCATATTTCGAATGATGATGCACATGCTAGAGAACTAAGCTCAACACAAAAAAATTCTTCAATAATATATACTCTCTCTGTCCCACAGGAATTTGCACACTTTTCTTATTTGGACGTCCCACATAAATTCGCACACTACTAAAAAAAGGAAGCATTAATTTACGTGCACACTCACAAACCTTTACACATATTTACTAATATGCCACTATTTTATATATAAAACTTTTTTTTTTTTTAAATGTACCGTCTCGTAGGATGCAAATTCCTACGGGACGGAGGGAGTATTATTTTTAATGTATATAAATGATAAAATGAAAACTAACATAAGCTTAGAGACTGAATCCCCAATTCCGACACATTTCTTTTATTTTCTTCAATAATCATCAGCCTTTGTTCCTCGTGCTCCACCATCTTGAGCTATATATGATACTATGTAAAAGTTTATAAAAAAAAATGTTAAGAGAAGAGAGAGAAAGAGAAAAGAACAATGCATTTAGGTTTAAGCTCATCTAAATTTTGATTGAATTTGTTGGAAATTGGTTTGGAATTTGGGTGGATGATCCAAGTTTGACCAATTTTATCATGATGTTCCATTAATGAAAAATGGAATTAAGTTGCAAAATGTTAATGTTGATATGGCGAACTAATACGTCGGTTTCAGAAATAATCCCCAAGGTTTGCCAGGTCTCCAGAGCCCATCCGAGCTAGGGAGGGACCAGAGCTCGCCCGTCTGTGGAAGGCCCAGAGCTCGCCCGACTGTGGTACATCACTGTGCGATACTCTGGAATCTGGTCAAAGCTCGGGAGCTCGCCCTTTGTCAGCGGAGCCCCGGTGGTGCACTCTTTTTCCCTCCGTCCGATTTATCCACAAGGGTGGTTTACGGCGAGGTTTTTAATGAGGCTCATCTAGTCTAAGGCATAGTAGTAGGATGAGGCATGATAAAGGAAGCAGTGTGAGAGATCAAGACGAGGGTAAGGAACCCTCGTCAACACCGGAAGCCACATAGGCTCGTAAGGTGCCGTCTCACACTAACACACCTATAAATAAGACCTCTCTTATACTATGCAGACGACTCTCACATTTTTCACACAATCAATATAATCTTCATTGCAATATTTCTCTCTCTAAACTCTCTACTCTCCCTCCCTAAGAACATAAAATCATAAGATTATTGTTTGGTAGAATTAATCCGTCGTAAAGCCACATAAACGAACACAATCAGTAAATTCTATCAACAATTTGGCGCTAAAAGAAGGGTGGGCGCCTCGAACCTGAAAATTAGAAAATCTCAAGAACGAAACATTAGAGTTTGCTTGAAGATTTGAAGATTTGAAGGTGTTCTTGATAAAACCCAAGAACACTTGAAGATACACATACACCTTCATCCCTTGAACGAAGAACCCAGATTTTCGGACAAAAACCCGAGTTTTTGGATTTTGCAAAATCTGCCCGGAACAAGTTTTCAAACGCGCGCGTGCACACGAATAAACCGAATTTCGGATAATTCGTCACACGCGAGGCTAGACGAAAACCTGCACAGCTCCACCTAAGCTGGACGACCACCACACCGGCGACCTCCCTCCACTCCGACGACCTTCAGCAAGCTACCCCCTCCGAAACCCAAAAATGGCTAACACTCGAGCCGCCAAGGGACAGGCCTCCGCAGCTATGGGAAGGTCTAAAGGGGGTGATCAAAACCAGGCCGAGGTGGAGACCTCACGCCAGGCGGCGGAGACATCACAACCACCTCCCCAGAAGAGCACCGCAGCTCCGCGACCTCCGTGAGTTGCGGTGACCCAGGAAGACTTGGCCCCCGCTCTGAGGGACCTGGTCAGCAGTCCTGACGAGCTCCAACGCACCATCGCGACCCTACAGAGGTTGCAGCAACGACAGCAGGACGAACTCGCCCTGGTACCCAGACGAGTTCCAGATGCCGAAGCCCGAGAGCAGACCAGGCCCACTCAGGGCACCCAGACCAGAGGGGACTACAACGTACTCCCCACCGAACAGGAGGCGAGCTCGGCACAAGCTCGCCAGCGTAGGGAGAGGACCGGCAAGGCCAAAATGGTGGAGGAGGGTCCTGCTCCCTACACTGGAAGGGAGTCCGCCTACACTGGGGCATCTGGCACCCACCAATCACAATCACAAAGGAGGGAAGTCCTCCAAGGCCGCCTGGGCCCAAGATACGAAGAGAATGAGCGTACGGCGGCCCCAGCTGCGTCCCATGGGGACTCCGATCAGTAGCCACGCAGATCAGCCCACGAAAGGCTGAGGAGACCCCACACTGACCGACTAGGCCCCCACGGCGGACGCCAATTCCAGCCCGCCACTGAGAGGTCACCCCAGAGTGAGGCACCTCGGGGACGTGCGTCCGCGAGACGCACGACCTTTGAGCGCCCTCCGCCGGAGGTGACCCGAGATGACGAGCTGGCCTCACTGAAAAAAGGCCGTTGAAATGCTACAAGCACAAGTAGCAGCCAAGTCTGGCGGACCTGACGCCACGGCTCTCCCCACCTCTCCATTGGCACCTGCCATCCTCCACGCACCGGTCCAGAAGAAAATTCAGTTCCCGGTGATGTCCGCATACGAAGGTGAATCGGATCCGAAAGTCCACCTGGCCAAGTACGCGGACTTCATGATTTTAGTCGGCGCCACTGACTCCACCCAGTGCCGGAACTTCCCGCTGACCCTAGGGGATCGAGCTCACCGATGGTTCTCTTCACTCGCCCCGGGGTCAATCTGCTCATTTGGCCAACTCTCACGGGAGTTCCTGGCCCACTTCTCTGGGTTCGGATCCTACCTTACCCAGAAACACCGACTCGCCAACATCTACTAAGGCGAGAGCGAGACCGACCAGCAGTACCTGGAAAGGTTCGACAAAATCCTGCTGGAAGGCGAGCCGGTGAGTGAAGATACCAAGGTCGTCGCAGCGATGGTCGGGCTCAAAAGGGGCACCGACCTCTGGAAGGAGATGCACCTCGCATGTCCCAACACTTACAGCGAATTCCGCCACAAGGCGGGGGTGTTTGTGGCTATGCAGGAGACACTACTGAAAAAAGTTGGTGCCCACGAGGAAAGGAAGCCCTACGGGAAGAAGTCCGGGGGCACCTACAAAGCTCCCCGGAACCTAAAGGCCTTTGGCGAGGGAGACGAGCTCAAAGAAAAGCTTAATTAGGTCCTCACTGTCTCCGTTGACCACGTCTTCACTGCCGTCAAAGGCAAGGCCATGCTGGAGAAGCCAAGGCGGATCCGCCAGGACCGCACGAAGCTCAACCCCAATAAATTCTGTGCCTACCATCAGGCCATCGGCCACTTCACCAGCGAGTGCCGAGACCTCCTAAAGCAACTCTGGAAATTTTACGAGGAGGGGAAATTGGCCGAGTTCGTGAAGAAGGCCCCAGCTAAGAGACCGAGGTTCGAGAGGAGGGCTACCTCCGATGACGAGGAGGAGGAAGCAGACCAACCTGGTCCCCATAACAGACGGAGGGCACCTCCCCAACCTCAGCAAAACATGGAGCCTACTCGGGAACTCTTAGTTCTTGAGGAAGAGATCGGAGCTACCGGAGGTCTCCAGGACGGGGGATCCTCCATATCCAAGAGAAAAAGGAAGGCCGAAATCCGGGCCATAAACAAGTCCAGGAGGGCAGCTCCGGCCCCAGGACCATCTCACAGCTTACTGACGAGCTGACGTTCTCCGCGGCGGACCTGGAAGGGATACTGATGCCCCACAATGACTCGTTGGTGATAACCGCCAACATCATGAATGTCCGAGTTCACAGGCTACTTGTGGACACCGGCGCATTCACCAACATTCTCTTCAAATCCACCTTGGACGCCTTAGGTGATTTTGAGTCGTATCTGGAACCTAGCAACGCTAGGATAGTGGGGTTCGGAGAAGCTGTAACCATTCCCCTAGGTAGTGTTAGGTTGAGAGTCCAGCTTGTATCGGCTGAGGATCCCGAAAGGAGGCTGACTAGGCTCATAGATTTCCTAGTTGTCGACCAGCAGTCCTCCTACAACGGGTTCCTTGGCCGCCCATTTATTAATGAATTCAAAGCGGCGTGTTCGACCTACTATTACTGTTTAAAATTCCCAACTCCAAAAGGTGCCGGAACTATAAAAGGTGACCAGAAAAAGGCCCGAGAGTGTTTACTCCAGATCAAAGACGGCCGGGTCAAGAAATCTGTTACACAAGTCCACATCCTCGAAGAGGACGCACAGATTCCTGCAGATGAGCCAAACATCCTAGACGTCATCTCGGTCGAAACTGAGATGATGGAGGTAGGCGATTTATCATAAATCAATCAGGGCACTGGACCTGTGCGAGACCCACAACCGACACCAGCGGAGGACTTGGAAGAAACCCAAGTGTTGAGACCTGCGCAGGGGTCGGTACCTGCGCAGGGACATCAGCCTACTCCCATGGAGGTAGTTGATGAGGCCCAAGGTGGGGGACCTGCGGGAGGTCAAGAACCAACACCAATGGACGTTGACCCAACTCCCCAAGTCACCACACCATCCCAAGCTGACAGACCACCGGAGGTGTTCACAGCTGACGAGCTCACCCAAGCTGAGAGCCAACCCGATGACCTCGAGCCGCGCATAGGCCATGAGCCTGCGCAGATATCACAAGGGGAGTGGGACGAGTTCATCAGCGACCCGAGGTGGAAAAGCCAAAAGCCCATGGAAGAGTTGACGGCACTCCCGGTGGACCCGGAAAGGGACTTAGAACTTTTCATCGGTTCTGAGTTACCTGAACCGTACCGGTCGAGGATGGAGCTGTTCTTAATGACCAACCTGGACGTGTTTACCTGGTCCCACGAAGACATGACGGGGATCCCGTTGGAACATGCTTGCCACAGACTTAACATAGATCCGACGAGGAGACCCGTACGCCAAAAGCGGAGGAAGTATGGACCAGACAAGTACACAACTCTAACAGTTGAGGTGGAGAAGTTATTAGACAACAAGCTCATCAAGGAAGCTCTGTGTCCGCAGTGGGTCGCGAACCCCGTCCTGGTGAAGAAATACAATGGGACGTGGAGACTCTGCATTGACTTCACGGACCTGAACAAAGCATGCCCGAAGGACAACTTCCCACTACCTCACATTGACCAGTTGGTGGACAGCACCGCAGGCCATGAGATGATGACATTCATGGATGCTTTTGCGGGCTATCACCAGATAGCTCTACACCCAGATGACCAGGAACACACGGCGTTCTACACCAACAAGAACATGTATTGCTAGGAAAGGATGCCGTTCGGACTCATCAACGTCGGAGCTACCTACCAAAGATTGGTGAACAAAATGTTTGACCAACACATTGGCGAATCCATGGAGGTGTACGTGGATGACATAGTTGTCAAAAGTTTGAGGAAGGAGGACCACCTGGACCATCTGAAACAGACCTTCGACATACTGCGCCACTACAACATGAAGTTGAACCCCAAAAAGACCAGCTTCGGCGTGCACTCTGCGAAATTCCTGGGGCACCTAGTTAGCCAGCGTGGAATTGAGGTCAACCCAACACAGGTCCAATGCATAATCGAGATGGGGATACCCGACTCCGTCCAAAAAATTCAAAGACTGACTGGGTGCATGGCAGCCCTGAACAGAGTCATCTCCAGGTCCGGCGACCGAAATCGACCATTTTTCGAGGCAATAAAGGCAAACACACGGAGATACAAAGAGGCGGTCAGAGCCAACAAACTCCACCTCAAAAACCACTTCGTTTGGACAAATGAATGCCAACGAGCCTTCGAAGATATCAAAACATACCTGGCGGATACACAGGTTCTGTCGAAGCCAATACCTGGAGAGAAGCTGTATCTGTACCTAGCCGCGTCGGAGGTGGCCATCAGCTCCGTCCTGGTCCGAGAAGAGGCGAAAACACACCTACCAGTGTACTACGTGAGCCAAGTCTTACATGAAGCTGAGTTGCGGTACACCCCAACAGAGAAGCTGGCTTATGCACTGGTGATGAGTGTTAGAAAATTGAGGCCTTATTTCTTTGACCATCCAGTAGAGGTGCTGACAACGTTCCCACTGCGTCAAATACTACAGCGCCCAGACACTG
>JAPKLY010000107.1:116639-159808 GCA_026898435.1 Prunella vulgaris | reverse complement strand
TCGCCCCAGAGCTCGAAGAGAGGATCACATGTGCTGCTCGGGGGTTTGGATGGTCATCGGTCATTTGTCCTTTGCCCAGATCACGATGCGGGGGGGGTACGGCTTGAAGAGTTCTCAGACATAATGTGGGCGTCCGAAAGCAAGGAACAAGGAAGGAGAGAAAGGAGAAATCCGGATTTCTACCTTGGGAGACGTTCGGAGACGCGTCTGAAGCTGAGGGATGATCGCCAGAAATGTGCTCTGAGAAGTGAGAAAGTAAAAGTGAGGAAATTCCTCATTTCCGCCTATTTATAGACGATGGACGTGAGCTCGAAATTCCCAGAAGATCAGGGACCCTTTTGCAAAGAATTTGAAAAGTTATTATTATGGGCGGGATCCCACATTGCGTCGGCCGAGGCGACCTCCGAGGCGCAGCTCGCCTAATAGCTCGGCACCCCCGGAAATAGTTCGCCAGACCTCATGTTCTCCAGCTCGCCCACACATTGGACAAAGTCATGATGCGCGCGAGCTGGGGGGCAAATGTTGATATGGCGAACTAATACGTCGGTTTCAGAAATAATCCCCAAGGTTTGCCAGGTCTCCAGAGCCCATCCGAGCTAGGGAGGGACCAGAGCTCGCCCGTCTGTGGAAGGCCCAGAGCTCGCCCGACTGTGGTACATCACTGTGCGATACTCTGGAATCTGGTCAAAGCTCGGGAGCTCGCCCTTTGTCAGTGGAGCCCCGGTGGTGCACTCTTTTTCCCTCCGTCCGGTTTATCCACAAGGGTGGTTTACGGCAAGGTTTTTAATGAGGTCCATCTAGTCTAAGGCATAGTAGTAGGATGAGGCATGATAAAGGAAGCAGTGTGAGAGATCAAGACGAGGGTAAGGAACCCTCGTCAACACCGGAAGCCACATAGGCTCGTAAGGTGCCGTCTCACACTCACACACCTATAAATAAGACCTCTCTTATACTATGTAGACGACTCTCACATTTTTCACACAATCAATATAATCTTCATTGCAATATTTCTCTCTCTAAACTCTCTACTCTCCCTCCCTAAGAACATAAAATCATAAGATTATTGTTTGGTAGAATTAATCCGTCGTAAAGCCACATAAACGAACACAATCAGTAAATTCTATCAACAGTTAATTTACGTTCGAAGTAGATATATATGGAGTATTAATTAATTTGCTCAAAATCAATTTTGGGTGAATAAGGTATTATTACATGAAGTTGGCAACTTAACATGTTAAACAGGAAAAAATAAGGGAGAAAATATGGAAATATTTTCTTATCCCACATAAGAAAATGCGACGACTTTGGAGTCCCTTATATGTAGACTTGTGAACAATAAATTTAATAGTATTCTATGGTCTACATGATAGTACCTTAAGTTCGGTGATTAGGGTAATAATTGCATTATATTTGGTATATTCTAGCATAATATTGAGTGATTTGTATGTGTTATTGACCATAATATGCTATATATTGTGTTATTCATCCTTTTGTGCAAGAAAGTTGTGTTTATAGGTTAAATTGGTCGGAATCGAAGGAAATCACGATTAGGAAGACGAAATGACGTGATTCGAAGGCCACGCTCGATGAGTGTTGTTCGAGGGTGCAAAGGGCTAGGTCGAGCGGCAGTCCGGATTTGTGGAAATTTAAGGGCAAAGTTGTCTTTTCGTGCATTTAATGAAGGGCAAATGAGTCTTAACGATGTGAGCACTATATATACCACAAGGATCAGATTTTGGAGGGACTTTTGTTCATTTCATTCTTAGATTTTCATTAGATAGTTTAGAGAGAGATTAGATGTAGTTACCAATTGGGTTTGTAGTTAATTTTTATTCTTCTTTCTTTGATTACTTTTGATCCAACCATTGGATTTATGATCATTTCGGTGCATTAGATTTCTCTCGTTGTTAGCTACATTTCTACGGTAGGATTTATCGTTTGGAGTTCCGGATTAGAAGATAGCATTTGAAGGTTTGTTGATTGTATTCCTATTTTATCTACAATTGGTAAGTTTCCTTGTAATTCTCTTGTATTAGTGTTAATCATGATTGCTATTAGCTTAATTGTAGTTTGTGATTGCCAATTAGCCATGGGCTACCTTTGTTGTATTGGTATATGAAGATTATGGTGTAGTTTAATAGCTTGTTAATCCTATGCATGAATGCGTGAGCTTGATGTGTTAATTCTCTATATTGATGATTAATTGAACTTTTGGTGTAATCACTTAGATGTTTTTTGCCTAATTGAGTTAGCAACGTATGAGAATTGAGTTAATTCAATGAAGTTCTTAATTGAGATTTTTGCACACCAAGTGTTTGTGTTTATGTTTCTATGTCAATGAGAATTGCTTAGGAGCTAAGAACTCACAATTAGAGTATTGAGTGTTATAGAGAGATCTAATCATTTAATAGAGTCATTTGGTTTGATTAGTACCTCAAGTGATACTTATGCATGCTAGGATTGATAAGTGATTAGATGAATTCATAATTGAAATACTCCAACGCACATACCTCCAACACTTGCTCATCTTCCCAAATGTGATAGTTAGAATTTACTCTTCTTTGTTGCAAGTAGATAGAAACAAAGACAATTTCTTGTTTTCATTAGTTAATCACCTTTGTAAACAATCAATACTAACTTAATAAAGCTTTTTTTTCCCCAAGTTTGATATTATTACTTGGTCAACTTGTCTACCCAACAACATCCACGTACACTTGTGTGATTGCATACACATATTAGGTAAACAAGTTTTTTGCGCCGTTGCCGGGGAAACGATTTCTTTGTTAAACTTGTTGTTGATATCATTAATTAGTCCCAAAACATTGTGGTAAAGTATTATATAAACCACTTTGTGATATAAAATTTATATTTATGAACTTTTTTTTTTTGCCTTGTTATAAAGTGATTTATGATATGAACCATTTTCACATAATACCTACGCAACATTGTCTGCAGGGAATTATGCTGTGGAAATTCAAGTAGAATGAACTTGAGCTTCGAAACTAGCTGCCTAGAGGGGAGATTTGGAAATTTTAGCTTCATCACAAAAGTGCTGCTACATTTCAATTTTCTATCCTTTAGATTATTTGTTGTGCATCAGCAAGCATTTATTTTGCTCATTAGATGTTGTAGTTGTCCGCTGTTGCTAATAATTAACCGACTGCCGAAGATTATTTGGAAGATTTGAAGTGGTGTTTGATATAATTATAAGAAATGAAAAAGATATAGAATGAAAGTAATATCTCTTAGGGTTCATTAGATTTAATGAACCAGATAAATAATTCAAGATAGATTAGACAAGATTATAATCTAGAGATTGTTATTTGTAAGTTAAATAATATATTTGGATTGATGGATTAGGATAATTAGTAACGTAAGATAACTTTATTTTGAATGTTTGGATTGTAAGATTCACAATAAAAAGATATGTAATTGACAATTTTGCCCTCTATATCATAAACAAAAATAAAGTAAATTATGATTTTCCTTTCCAATATAAGATGAGTATTTTAGTAAAGATAAATACAATGGATTATTATCATACATCTTCCCTAAGATAAAATTATCTACCATTTATATGATAATTGAATTTTAGTTTGAGCTTTTTATTAATCTTGAACTTTTGTCCATTAAACCAAACATCAAATTAAATAAGATAATTTAATTTATCTTAATTTATCTAATGAACAAAATGAGCCCTTAAATAACTGAATTATAATATATTCTTTAATTTTTTTAGAGTTATTACAAATCCACGCTACAATTTTGAATAGCATTACTTACTTTTTATAGGTGTCAACCAAACACCCCTACACTTTCGCTTAGAACTTCCAATAAACAGTTTATGTGAAACAATCTTGTATGTAGTTTTTGAAAGATTGTAATCAAATGAATCAATTCTCACTTATAGATAGGGGTGGCAATTTGAGAAAGAGATTTTGAAAATGTTGTTTCTTTTGCAGAATACAAAGAGGATGGCTTGCATAATGTGCGTGGGGAGGATCTGCTATTCGCAGAATGTTTCTTATAAAATAGTAGTATTTCTTTATACTTTGTTTATTTTAAATTGGAAAGTGGAAACCTCCCAATAAAATAAGCACCCTGTCTATTCTTTCTTTGTCACAATTGACAATTTCCATCCCATCTCTCTCTTCATTTCTTGTTCCCACACTCCTCGGTCCAACACATAACATTCCATTACAAAGTTGGAATTTCTTTTCATTATTCACGCACAAGAATTCTATGTCCTTTGCTCAGAAATGTAGTGCGTTTTGCACCTCTGTATTCCTGATCTAAATTAAGAAAAATCAGAAATGGGCTGCACTCACAATTTCACCATTTTCTTTCTCATTCTTGTGATTTCAGCCACATCCTTATTCAATGCTCAAGGTATGCCACTAACCACCAATCTTAATTTCTTGAAAAAATCACACACAACCATAATTTGACATAAAGTTTCAATCTTTTTGCAGGCAGAAAAGTAGGCCAAACACCACCCGATTATTCCAAGGTAAGCTCTGTTTTTACCCTTTCACACTCACTGCGTGCTTACTGTGTGCTCGAATCAATGAAGGAAGAAAAGACGAGGTGGAGGGTCCAAATCGGGTCGAGGCCGCCGCGGTGCGAGCGGCGGTGCTATTCGTGCGATCACTGCGAAGCCATCCAAGTGCCGGCGAATCCCCGGGCCAGAAATTCATCCCCATCGGCTGTGATGGACGGTCGAGATTACGGCAGCAGCTCAAACTACAAGCCCATGAGCTGGAAATGTAAATGTGGGAACCTGTTTTTCAACCCTTGATATCTGTCTGAGGAAAGCGATCGCCGGGTCTTTTTGTGGGCATCTTCCATATTTCTCTATTCGTCAAATTAATAAACCTTTTCTTTTTTATCTGCTGCATATTTATTTATATATAGCTTGCGACATTAATGAAAATGTGACCCACATTTATGAATGCAATCATATACAGTTCAGATTTCTGGCTTCTTTGAGATACTCACATATCAAATCATGATTTGTACAATACCTACGTTCGGGTCGGGTCGGGCCTCTGTCTTCAAATCAGTCAATCACATCCAACCAAACTTGCATATTCATTATCCAGTCCATCCATGAGAACTGTTTTTATTAAATTTGGACAATTTTAAATATAAATGCAGATAGAGTATATATTTTGATTATATATTATTAATATGATGTCTTGTATGTATTATACAGGACAATTCAAATATATTTTTGAATCAGTTGCTAAAAAGTTACGCATTTATTTTTAAAAGAAACATTTTTGAATAATAAATTTTTTATTAATAAATTTAATTTTTTTAAATACATTTGTGTTGGTATACAAAACATTTACTCTAATCTATATATTTCAATTTAGTGTCAAATTGCATCACGATTGGTATACGGGAGATGACTTCAATTTTAAAATTGTAATTAGTCAATTGGGTAATCCCAAAGGGATATGAACAACAAAATATATATTTAATATATTTTTAAATAATTTTATCTTTTTAAAAATTTAATTTATAGATAAATATAAAAATAATTCATTTATATAATTTTCTAATGTATAGCTTTATATAATTCATTTACGTTATAATTTCCTAATATATATGGCTTTAAATACAAGATTTTAGTCAAATGATGGCACCGTTTTATAAAAGAAAAATGAAAATGAGAAGAGGTCGCAAACCAGTCCAAGGTGTAAAAACGTTTTCTTTTCTTTTCTTTTTTTTAAAGAAAAAAAATCAAACATAAGAAACAAAGGAAAATGACTGAAGTCCAAAAACACCAAACATAAAAGCCCAAAAAACTAACTTCAATACAAGAAATTAAATCAATTTGTCAACATTTTAGTATAGTTCTTGGAATTTAAGTTAATGAATATAAAAAAAATTAATAATATTCTTGGTGTAAGAAATACAGTTTAATAAAATACCATAAAATTATAAATTATTCTTTCTGTAAAAATTTAATCATAGTGACTCGATATTTTCCATTACTTTATAAAATAATTTCGAAAAACTCTCATTATAGTAAAACAACATTTTTCATTGAAAGAAAGATTTGAATTGTGTCTTGAGAGTATTTGTTTGATATTTATAATTTAAATTTGAAAATTAGTTTTTTATGATTGTAGTTTAACAAATATATCTATTGAAAATTAGTAGTTAAACTTGATGTAAAAGTATAATTAATGATTTTTGCAAATAACAAATCTAGAAATAACTTATAATTTAACATTTAATTAATTTTTTTTTTAAATCGTAACTTGTCTTATTCCAAAAATCATGGAATCGCGATTTTTAATTTTTTTTTATCGGTAAATGTTAGTTGTTAGTGGTTAGAACTTAGTTCACCAAGTCTCCATACACCCATATGTCAAAGTCAACCGTATATCTCCCTCCTATTCGTTCCCAAAGGGAATCGAATTCGGGTCACTCACTCAAGTGAAGAACCCGCTGATCAGGTGAGCTAACTCACCAGGTTTTAAAAAATTTCTTTATAAAATGGAACTGATATCACCAAATGTAATAGTCTGTACTATATCATTTTATATTGTAATGCAATAAGTTTATGTGGTGATTTGTAAGGTGTAATAAAAAAATTACATAAAATAATCATATAAAAAGTAATCTCATTTGAAAGGTGTAATATATATATTACTTGATAGAGTGTAATATATAGATATATAAAAATAAAAATTATTATTCAAGTCATACGAAAATTGTAAGGGATGAGGAGTTGAGATAATTTATTATATTATGATCAATAAAAATAGTGTAATATGATTCTGTTTTTTATCGGATCATAAGATTAAATATATCGAGTCAGTATAAATTTGTATCTCCAACCAAGTAAGATGAAGCCAGTACAAAAATTCATATTATTATCTTTATCCTGCGTACCAAGCGGGACCTTAATGAATCAATAAATATATACTCTCTTCGTCCCTTTATAAGTTGCTCGTTATTTTTTTATTCTAATAGTATTAAGAAAAATATAAAAATGTTGATATAGTACATGTGATGTGATTGAGAAAGGAGGGTATTAGAAAAAATGGAGAGAGAAGAATATTAGAGAAGTGTATGAATATAATATTGTTATTTTATTTGAAAAAATAGCATGAGTATTGAGTAATATATAGTAGAACGCCTGAAAATAGCAAAATGAGCAATTTATAGTGGGATGGAAGGAGTATAATGATATCAATAAGTTGTTCATTTTGTCATTTTGTCATTTTCGTCTGTTCCACTATATGTTGCTTATTTATTTTTTTACCTTTTTAGGAAATTACTATTCACTTCTTTATTATTATTTTCAATATTTTTTATACTATTCTCATTACTTTTTCACTTTTTTTCATTACATGTACTATATTAATATTTTTATACCCTTCTTAATATTAGTATCCAAAAGTTATGAGCAATTTATAAGGGAACGAGAAGTATAATAATATTACCTTTAATTTCCGAACACGTTTCTTGTTAGCTGTTGAAAAAAAAAAAAGACAGATGCAGATGCAGATTCTTCTTTAACACCGTTATGATGGATCTTTCTTTGGCAGAGAGGTGTCCTTTCGTTTCTGAAAAATAATGTTGATGTAAACACGCAATGTTCAATTACCTATATTTGCCTTAAAAATAAGAGAATACATCATGGATGTATTGTTTGTTTTGACTTTTGAGTGGAAATATAGTCTGCAGGCCTTACACCTAGGGTTGCAAACGAATCGAATCGAATATCATAGTTTTGTATTTGTATTTGAATAATAATCGAATCGAATCGAATTCGAATCATAAAAATTCGAATCGAATTCGAATCATAAAAATTCGAATACGAATATCATAATTCGAATACGAATACCTAATCGAATCAAAAGTATTTGATTCATTTACAACCCTCGGGTAAGAGTTTGAAATATAGGTGCATATGATATTTAGATTATTATCTAATGAGCTTACATCCTTAAAATAATAGTAATTATAGCAGCCATAAATTTCTAATGGTCTATAATCTTAAAATAATAATAATAACAATAATAATAATAGCAATAATTATACTAACTATTAAGTCTATTATCATTATAATATTTATAAAAAAATATTTAATCGAATATTTACGAATATCGAATCGAATATCATTATTTTGTATTCGTATTTGAATAATAATCGAATCGAATCGAATATTTGTAATCGAATTCGAATCATAAAATTTCGAATACGAATATCAAAATTCGAATATGAATACCGAATCGAATCAAAATTATTTGATTCGTTTGCAACCCTACTTACACCTACAAATTTCATACCTCTTTTAGGAGGAGCAAGCAAAGTTTTCTAAAATAATTTTCTAAATATTTCATACATAATCAATGTCATCTAATTACCCAACCCGTCTCAAACATGCTTGCTAATGTACTATGTTTATAAGTTTGCTTTAATTAAGAAAAATGTGAATTAGTGTGTCTAAAATAATCTGTTAATATATATATATATATATATATATATACACTCCTTTCGTTCGTTAAATATGTATATTATTGCATTTACACGAAATTTAAGAAAAAAATAGATAAAATACATGTAATGTGAGTGTATTGTGGGGTTCACTTATGAATAAAATAATTGATTGTGAGAGTGATAAAAAATGTGATGATTTCTATAAAACTAAAGGATATATTTTTTATGGACAGACGAAAAAAGAAATAAGACATAACTTCATTGGACGGAGTAAATTATAATAGTGTATAAAATATACAGTGTAAAAAGCAATAGGTTTTATCATTTATAAAAATAACAACTCATGAATATGTGAATTAAGGATTAGCTATTTTACAAATTAGTAATCGTGTATTGAAAAGATGGAGTACTTTTTTTCTTCAAAATAAATTTATTTATACGTTCAAAATATATTTAGGCGAATAAATATTTTATCTTTCAAAGAAAATACGTTTTTAACTATTCTTCAAAGCAAATATACTTTTATTAGTTAAAATTTAAAAAGTTATTATTTTTATTAGTATCATAGGTAATTGATCGTACTCCACTAATATTAATACTTATAGAAAAAATTAATATGATTACTCTAAGAATTAATATTATTATTTATAAAAACTAATACTTTATCCGTTCTAATATTAATTTTCATGTGTAATATTGACAGCCAATTAAGCATACATCGGTTTAGAGCTTTTGCTCTTGATTCTATTTTATTTTGATGTTCCTCATGTTTCACCATTGAAAACTCTCTTAATGGCGGTTGACATTAAAACTTTTCATTGCGTTTTTTAATTTTATTAGATTTCGGACAATGAAGTTATGAATTATTTTTAATTATATAAGAACTCTAAATCTTGTTAGTATTGTATTATTAATTACCTTTATTTTTTGTTTTAATTTATGTTTGCACTTGTAGCTTTTATTTTATTTTATAATTAGTGTTGTTACTTGTAGATTGTGGAAGATAAGTTATGGATGTAGTATTTATAGTACAAAATTCTTAAGTCCATTATTCAAGTAAAAAAAAAAATGAGTTGGACTGACCAATTAGCCCGTGGCTAGATTAGACTAGACTAAGCTCAATTTTTACAAGCTCGATTTAAAAATAGATCAATTCGACCCATTTCAAGAATATGACTTGGCTCGACGAGTCAGGTCGGGTTGGGCCATGCGACCCAGTTTGCCCGGTTCTATGTGAGTAGGTTGAATAAGAAAGAATATTTTATTATGAGTTTGAGTTATTTTATATGAAAATAATATTGGAATATCCAAAAATGATAAGTGTGAAAATAATATTAGGACAATGGAAGTTCTATTTTATTAATAGGGATGACAATGGGGACAGATTTTGCCTGTCCCAAGGTCTGCCCCGACTCAATTTGGAGTTGGACCTACCTCGCCCCGTGAACCTGACGAGTTTTACCCGCCTCGACCATCTATCCACCTATTTTTAATTTTTTTATTACACATCAAATACATTACATAAAAAATATGTTAAATCTTGAAATATAACATCAATATGCACTTGAATGATTTAACTAACAATAAATATGCAAAATAGTCTATTACAAGTTTCAAAATATTAAATCTGAATATTTAAAATCATACATATATTATTCATTGAAAATTATAATGATAACAAAATTTAATGAACTCTAGTTTGTACGTCTTATGTTTGTGACTTAATAACCATATCTGACCTAATATTCTAATAGATATGTTAATCAATAGCCTAATTTTTATATATTTAATTATACATATATATGATGTAATATATTAGTATAACTACATATATTTACTTAATATATAGCATATAGGTGGGTCCGGAGTGAATCCTCCTAATACCAAGACTCGTTTCAGATCCAGCGAATTTTTAGTTAAATGGGTATAAACCCGTCCCAAAATCCATTTAACTGAATTTTTATTTGGTTCATATAAAACAAGTTCGTTGTGAATCTGAGTTTAAACCCATCCCATTGTCATGGTGCATGACACGCACGGTGAGTCGGTGACCTTCTGCTGCAAGTGTTATTAGACTTACCTATATTAACAACCTCCATCCAATGCATATACTCCCTCCGTCCCAGAGCAATTTGCAAGGGAGGAGGGACACACAAATTAAGAAGAAAGTAGAATAAAGTAAAAAAAAAAAATAGTGTTTTGAGGGTTAATTTGGTAAAATTTTATGTAAAAAGTGAAAACGTTAGTTGGATTGAGTGTAATGTGAGCCCAAAAAGTGAAAAAGTAATGACATTTTGTGTAAATATGTAGATATTGTGAGGGTGGAGTTTATAAAAGGGTTTCCTTTTTTGGGTCTGCAAGTTCCTCTGGGACGTCCCGAAAAGAAAAACTTGCAAGTTCCTTTGGGATAGAGGGAGTACATAATATTCAATTCAACTTAATTTTAACTTTTTATACTTTAATAATGAGACCAAGCTAACCTAAACGATAAATATTTTTAAATACATATTATATGTAATTAATTTTTTATATTAACATGCAAAAACTTATATAAAAATACTTGACATTCTAAATCCATAAATATATAGAAAAAAATTATTACACTCTTAAAATAAGTTAATAATTTAATAATATATTTAAAATTACAAGATTAATTAAGAATACAAAATTCCAAATAAATAAATAAACAAACATATAATATGTATTACTCCCTCCGTCCATGAAAATTGGACTACCCTTACCGTGCACAGTTATTAAGAAAAGTAGATGTTGATGTGTAAAAGTGAGTGTATTAGTATAAAAAAAATATTTAATTATTAAAAAAATACTTGATGTGATGTGTAAAAGTGAGTATATGTGTATAAAAAATGAAAATAATGATTATAAGTTTTCTATTTTAGGTGAGTAGACCATTTATTGTGGACGACCATTTAAAGCAACGTGGACCATTTATTGTGGACGGAGGGAGTATGTAATAATACGTGTGACTTTTCAGTAATAAATAGTACTCCCCCCATCCCACTATAAATTGCTCATTTTGTCATTTTCGTCAGTCTCACTATATGTTGCTCATTTATTTTTTTATTATTTCTGGAAATCACTATTCACTTCTTTATTATTATTTTCAATATTTTTTACACTATTTCCATTACTTTTTCACTTTTCTCCATCACATCACTTATACTTTTTCACTTTTTTCATCACATCACTTATACTTTTTCACTTTTATCTTAATTTACGTGCCCAAAAGCAACGAACAACTTATACCGAAACAGAAAAAATATAACTTTTTAAAAATATACTTAAATTGCACGGTGCACCCAAGACACTTAGGGCTCATTTGGTTCGTAAGATAAAAATATCTATCCGTAAAAAATATGCATATTTTTTACAGATATATATTTTTATCTTACGAACCAAATGAGCCCTTACTCAAAATTTTATCCATGGCATTGGACATGATGTTAGACAATCAAGGTTGAGAAACATCCATGTCATTTAAATTTTTTATTATACTTTTAAAATTTGATATAGTAATACGCAGTTTGAGTAATTGATAAACATTGTTTAATTAAACGTGGCAACCAAGTGTTACAGAGCATTTTGTAGGTTACTAATTTGAAAATAGACATAGATTATGCCAGATTGGTCCAGTCCCATCAACTTTCCTACAGATGGTAACACAATATGAAAAATCACCCAAAAAATTATTCCAATCTTGACTCGTCATCATCATCAGGGAATAGTACATTTCCCTCTAAAAAATGATATATATTCTTGTGCAATATCCTCCTGGTTAATATTTCTTTCCTTTTCTTATCATATTTCTACTTTACACTTCTTCAATTCCTTTTTTTATTTAAATTTTATTTATCAACAACATCAACATTTTATCTAAGATTCCCAGAGATTCAAAGTTGAAGTTGATTTTTCATTTTTTGTTTGTTTGTTAGTTGCTGTGTAACCTTCTCTGAAATATATCTTTTATATATATATATATATACATATATATATTTTTGATGCATCTTTGTACTTCCACGCTTTTTAATTTGTTAATCTGCTTGTATTTTGGGGAAAGTTTTGAGACAGGCTTTAATCATATTATGGAATCGAATGCTAAAATATTTGGTTTTTGAGCCAAAATTCAAGATTTGTTTAGATAAATTAATTTTAGATAAATGCAAGAATTTAAAAAAAAAAGAAAAGAAAAAAGAGAGAACTTTTGGAGTCGAACCCAAACACTTGTTCATGTGTTACAAAGAGCATGATGGAGTAAAGTGATTCATATTACTTCTTAACAAATTGTTAAGTGTAAAGATAAGTTGAGTTTGAGTATTGAAAATTAGTCAGGAATCCTGATTCTGAAATTTGATCCGCAGAAATATTCCTGAGGAAAACATCCTGAGCCTGAGCGAAGACTTGATCCTGAGTTTGAAGTATTCTGATCCTGACATTCATCCTGAATGTCATCCTAAGTGGTCAGATCAGTGAAGACACTGAAGACTCAGTAGAACTGAAGGTGAATCCTGAGAGATCATCCTGAGCTGAAAATCACCTACTCCCTGAGTCACTCAGCATGAAGGTTATCCTGAGCTGACAGTTATAAAACAGAGCATGGCGAAGGCAACTTCAATAGAGTGATAAAGTCGGTTATTTGGACAGCTGGCGGAGTAATCTCATTGGACGCCGGAACAGTTATTCAAGGCGGTTATAACCATACGAATCTCGTTGATTGGTTAAGAGCTCAAAGGCGGTTAAGGGTCTGATCTATAAATATGTATTCATTCCAGGTTTTTCAGAACATAGAAAAAAGACTGTGTAATTCACTCAATACTTAGAGAAAGATTAGAGTGAGAAAGTTTTGTACTCTGTAAACATTATTCCATTGATTAGTGAAGTGAGCCAACCCCATCCGTGGACGTAGATCAATTTGATCGAACCACGTAAATTGTTTTGTTCTTCTGATTTCATTATTTCTATTGAGTGTGTTCATCCGGCAAGTTTCCAATTGTTCTGATTACTTGAAGTCTTATTGAGTTCGATTCAGTTCCGGTCATATTTCACAACACAAGTAAAAAAGGTAAATTCATAAATATAAATTTTGTATCACAAAATAATTTATATTATAAAAATTATTTATATAATACTTTACCTTTTCGAGTAAGTTTTATATAAAAATATTTCATGATAAGCTTACCATGAAACTGTTTGAAAGTGGTATCAAATAATTGGTTGAGTGTATCAAAATATTAATCAGGAGTATCAAAAGTTGGGATCAATAAAATTTATAACATAATATGAAGACCCAAATTTTTTATACTCCTAGTTAAATATTTAATACTTTAAAACTAGTTAATAAAAAATTTATGGTGAACTATTTTCACACTAAACTTTGTCTTCCATCAAAATTTCATAAAGCTACTATTTGATAATTAATCGAGTCAAAACATTAAATGAACCCAACATGAGTCAGCTCAAAAAATTTATATTTTCACTCATGTTTTATCGTATTTTATTGAGTTTGAGCCAAACTTTCAAATGTTTGAAAGCCCGAAGCTGTTCCATTCATTATCCACGATTCAAAGTGAGGATAATGTTTTTTCAATGCAATGATAAAGGGATGTGAAAAGGGGTATATATCCCCAAGAGTATAACAGTGATGTTATGCCAGTTTTTTGGAATTTAATTTCCATCATATACTCTTCTGTAACAAAGGACAATACTTTATGGGAAGTGATGTTACATACAAATGTATAAGAAAAAGGTCAATAAGTTCCTCAGGAATCTTATTCTCATGTCCCTCTCTGGGTTAAGAAATTAGTGTTTAAGGTTAATTCAATTTCTCCTTTGTCCATATAATTATAAATACATCCAGTCTTTCAAATTTTCTGGGAAAGAAAATTGCATTGTGTCATGAGGATAATTTTTGTTTTATGATTTTGGTGTTCGGTTGAAGGACCAATTAATTTGGAGGATGAATCCCATTGTCCCACGAACCCCAATTGAAGACAAAAGTTCTATTTGAACTGCTTCAATACTAATTAAAATCGATATCATCCGGAGTTTCGATTTTAAGATTGTTGTGAACTGAAATTATCTCATATTATGCCTAATCCTCGTCATTAAATTGGGATCTACCGGGTCCCGAGATTAGCCTAAAAATAATCAAATTCTCCTTGATGCACAGACCCGACAAAATCGAACGTCAACATTATTAGAGATATCATAGTATAAAAGTTTAATTTTTTTATTTGTGTATAAAAGTTTTTTCATATTCTTATGTATATTTTAATTTTTTTATTTGTGTTTTTAGTCTTTCACAAAATTTAGATTGTATCAATTCTATAATATAAAATTTATACAATTATATACTCCCTTTATTCCCTTATAAGTTGTTCGTTGTTTTTAGGCACATAAATTAAGTTAAAATTGAAAAGGTATAAGTGATGTGATGAAAAAAGTTAAAAAGTGTAAGTGATATGATGGAGAAAAGTGAAAAAGTAATGAAAATAGTGTAAAAAAATATTAAAAAAAAAAATAAAGAAGTGAATAGTAATTTTCAAAAAAGGTAAAAAAATAAATGAGCAACATATAGTGAGACGGACGAAAATGACAACATGAACAACTTATAGTGGGACGAAGGGAGTATATTCATTGATACCATTACATGCATTTACTTATAACATTATATGTATTCACAATGTAATAAATTATCTCATCCCCTTCCCTCTTACAATTTATGTATGATTTGAACAATTACTTTGATATATCCATATTACACCCTACTAAGTAAGATTACTTTTTATTGGGTTATGGAACCTAATCGACTGCTTCTCGTCCCAACTTCTCGACTTTGGATTTTTTTTTTTTTAAGGCAGTTTTCAACTGAATGGGCCTTAAAATTTTGGCCCGGATTTTTGATAAATACCTACATGATTCATTGCAATTCTATCACAAAAATTATTAGTAAATCTCCTGCCTTGGTAGTATCCATAGACGTAATCTTTTACAGATGAACTGGGTAAACAAATTTGTGTTATTTTCATTTTCGTTTTTCATTCTTTCTCCATAATTACAAATAAATCCCAACACTTTTTTAAACCTATTTTATATAACTTTTCTATTAAAATTTATAATCTCTAATATTAATTATCAATCACCACCTTAAAATATTATGGTGAAAATGGTTGCACGTGAACTCCATTTTACTCTATTTTTAACCAAGATCAAGTTTACTAAATAAAATTGGTATAAAATTATAAAATGCAAGTAGAAAACTCAAGTCCATGAAAATATCAATATGCTTTCCCAAAAATAGCACCTTAACTTGATTCAATTTTTCCATCCCACTCTTTGTCCATATGCATATTAGTCTTATAAATTTCACATTCACAAATTCTCATGTTGAACTTTTAGAATGGTAAAGAAATGTGCAGGAGAAGTAGACAACATTTCAGAATATTATAGTGTAAAAGATTGTGCAGTGTTCTGAAAATCATCTCTCAACCGTTCCATTGAAGATGTAAAATAGTCTTTATTTATAAGAGTCAACTAAGTATGCAAGTGTAAATAAACATACAAAAACTTCTCTATGCAACTTTTAACAACTAGTATGCAAGTGTAAATAAACATACAAAAACTTTTCTATGCAACTTTTCAAAAATAATTGGATGAGATAGAATATTAAAAAGGAAAAGGGAATATTAACAGCATAGGTCCAACACAACAAATGCATCCATAAATATATCTTCAAACCTCTTCAATATATAAAAATGATAACTAACAATGCGTATGACTAAATAAGATAATAGTTTAACAAAATCATATTCCCTCTTCTCAAAAATAAAAAAAATTACCAATCTCAAAATTCTTACATCTATTTATTCCAAAGCCACAACTTTTTCTTACACGGTTAGATCACATGTATACAATTAAAATTAACTTGATTGAAATATCTCCTACTTTATTTACTTTAATAATATAAAATAAAAGTATTATTTTTCACACCCAAATCAATTAAAAAAATCAATTTTTGAACAAAATCATTATTTTATATTACACAATTATACAATTAAAATTAGTTTTACTGAAATATCCCCACTTTATTACCTACCCAAACTAATGTAAAATTTGATATGTATCGTGAAAAGTAAGAATAAAAAAAATCAACTTAAAGGAGAAAACGTATTCAGAGTGACAATAATCACCTAATATTACTTAGATCAGTTTTGCATACTTTCACAATAAGCCAGCAAAGCATATGTCAGATTAGAAAAATTCATGGTCGATCCCATAGCCGCCTAATATTATTCACTCACATTCTTAATGTGATTCCCTTAAAGCATCTCATATTCTTTTTCAATCTTCACTCAAACTCTTAATGTCATTCCCTTAAAGTATCTCATATTCTCTTTCAATCTTATCTACTTCCCTGAGCTGCTACTGCTACAGCAATTCCCCTAATATTATTCTCTCAAACTCTTAATGTAATTCCCTTAAAATATCACATATTCTCCCTCAATCTTATCTACTTCCCAATGAGCTATTCTCTCAAACTCTTAATGTAATTCCCTTAAAATATCACTATTCTCCCTCAATCTTATCTACTTCCCAATGAGCTGCTAGTGCTACAGCAATTCCCTTAAACTCATGATTGATATTCTCATGCAACTTTACTTGCTTCACACTTCACAATGAGTTGCTGCTACTACTACTACTATAATTCCCTTAAACTCATGATATTCTCATACAACTTTGTTTGCTTCACACTTCACAATGAGTTGCTACTACTATTGTAATTCACGCAAACTATCTCTTTATACTTAATAACAAGATAACTCAACTCCCGTAAATGTAAAAAGATGGTAATCATGTAGCTGTATTTTCCTAGCAGTCAATGTTTTAGTTATACACATATTTTATTTAAATGTATAACTAAGTGCTTGTTTTGAAACACTAAAAATTGCTTCTAGAAGCATTTTTTTCAAGTTATCTCTCACAACTTTTGAGAAAAAGTATTTCTAAAATCTGTTTTGTAGCACTTGCAAATAGGCACTAAATAGTTAAAAATCACTTACAAAAATAATTAATAATTAAAATATTATCTACCAAAAAAAATTAACAGTAAGTGACACATTTTTTAAGGAAAAAAAAAAAGTTTAAAATTAAATAATAAAATTAATAAAAAATATATTTTATTAAGTGTAAAATATTTCTTTTTTACTCTATAATCTTCTTCGAATGAGACAAGAATTGAAACATTCAAGCAAGAAAAGTATAAAAAAAGAGTTGAGAAGGAGAGAATAACTGATAACTCTATAATCTTCATCGAATGAGAGTAAATGCCCCATGTATTTGAACATGAGAATCAAATATGCAAAATCCAGACAACGTCCACGTCTATCTATATTACCTCTGCAACCATATAAAGATAATGCTAGAAACATGCATCAAAACACAAAGAACAGTATATAAGGGAAGCTGTAATTCTAAAATAAATGATCATTTCAACATCAAAATATCAGAAACTAAGTGCAATCACATAAATAAGAGTTTGCCAATAAAAATATAAAAACAAATAAGCAAGAACTATTGCTAAATATATAAATGTCCCATATTCTAAAAGAAAACTTTATTTGCTAACCACTATAGTATAATCCTCGTAATCATTCCAAATTAACATTAAATAGTTCAACATCGAAAATTATGTACAGAGAAGCCAAAAATAAGACATGTCTAGTTTCAGAAGGAATAAGTACCGTTTATATTTTGGCTTGCATCTCCATAATTATCTGTCAAATTACAAGTGAGCTCTATCATATCCCAATCACCTGAGACCGCTTGCTCCCTCACTCACTCCCAATCACATAATATCACTCACTCCCTCAATGTTGAGTCCATTGGATAGTCTTAATATTAATCCCCTCTTGGTGCATTTCATATAATGGACTTAATTCTCTCAACTTCTCAACCTGCTTCACAGTGAGTTGAACTGCCATATCAATTTCCGCTTCAGTGGTGAACCTCCCTATCCCATACCTTATCGATGTATGAGCCATGTCCTCATCGACCCCCAAAGCCCTCAAAACATAAGAGGGCTCTAAACTTGCACTAGTACAGGCACTACCACTAGATACAGCAACTTCCTTCAGCCCCATTAACAAGCTCTCACCTTCGACAAAGGCGAAAGACAAGTTCAAGTTCCCAGCATAGCGACTCTCCTCACTCCCATTAACTACCACTCCTTCTAGTTTTGCTCGAATCCCATTTAACAACCTCTCCTGCAACCCCCTTATCCTCTTCTCATCATACTCCATTTCTTTCATTGCTAACTCACAGGCAGCCCCAAACCCTACAACCAATGGTGTTGGGACAGTTCCACTCCTAATTCCCCTCTCTTGGCCACCCCCATTCATTTGGGGCTCTACCCTAATTCTAGGTCGTCTCCTCATGTACAAACCCCCAATCCCTTTTGGCCCATAAATCTTATGCCCACTCAAAGACATCAAGCTTATATTCATTTTCTCCACATCAATTGGAATCTTTCCTAAGGCCTGAGCAGCATCAGTATGCAGAGGAACATTAAATTCCTTGCATATTTTCCCAATCTCCTCCATGGGTTGAATAACACCAATTTCATTATTCACCATCATCACAGAAATCAAACCTGTATCGGGTCGGATCGAGGCACGGAGATTTTCCAGGTCCACAAGCCCATCGGCCTTCACGGGTAGATACGTCACCTCGAAACCCTCCTGCTGCAAATGGCGGCAGGAATCGAGAACACACTTGTGCTCTGTTTGGGTAGTGATGACGTGGCGCTTCCGGTCCTTGTAGAAGTGCAGAACTCCCTTAATCGAAATGTTGTTCGATTCGGTGGCGCCGGAAGTGAAGATGATTTCCTTCGGAGAAGCCTTAATTAGGGATGCCACTTGGGCTCGGGCCGATTCAACGGCTTGCTCCGATTCCCAGCCGTAGAGATGGGTCCGCGAGTGAGGGTTTCCGTACAGGGAGACGTAATAGGGAAGCATAGCATCCAAAACTCTGGGATCCACCGGAGAAGTTGCTTGCACATCCAAATAGAGGGGTCTACCAGAGATTTTGACTCCTTTCACTGATATTCCATTTGACTCTTCTTCCAGCGGCTCCGCGGTAACGGCGGCGGCGGTGGAAAATTGACGGGGGAGGCGGGCGGCGATCGTAGATTTGCAGAGATGGCGGCGGATGGCGTTGGCCACGAGCTTGGTCGCCATTTTTTTGGGTTAGACTAGTGAAACTTTGTGGATATGTGTAAATCTGCGGGTGCTGCGCGAGGGTTGAACCTTTAAATTAGGAAAGAGCATATAAAGCGAGGAGACCGACTCCAGTCCGTAAAAATATCAATCTGCGCTACCAAAGATGCCACGTCGTTATTGTTTTGACTTTTGATTCTTTAAAATTTATCACTGAACTCTATTAAAAAATAATCTCTTTCTGTCCCATAGGAATTTACACATTTTTTTTATTTGAATGTCTCATACGAATTTAAACACTATTAAAAAAAATATTGATTTACATGCACACTCATAAACATATACAACTATTTACTCATATACTACTATTTTACATATAAAATACATTTTCTTTAAAAAATATGTCGTCCCGTATGGTGCAAATTTCTACGGGACTGAGGGAGTAAAAAGTTAAAATGGGAATAGCTAATAATATCTTCTTCTTTTTTTAAATTGTAATAATTTATTACTATTGCTTTTTTTTAAAGAAATTGTTTATTTTTTAATTTATTATACAAAAGTTTGTATATATTAAATAAAAATATTTTTTTAAATTTAAATTTTCAAAATTTTCATCTCACAATTTTCACTTTACACGATTTTGTTGTTAATAGTTCTAATATTGTTGAGAATATGTTGTCAATAATTGTGCTACAATAAATTTATTATATACTTTTTAAAAATTTTGTATCCAAAAAATAGCATAAGTTTCTGAGGAATGAAGATATTATATTTACAGCTTTGAATTTTGATAAAATACTTAAAAAGTCTTTTCATGTATAACATTTTTTTTTTTTAAGGAAAGGGTATTTGCTTATTCTTTATTGCAATAACCATGGCCTTCTTCTCTCGGACTAGCGGGCTGATTTTGGCCCAAAACAAATTTAAATCCAAATAGAATCTTAATAGTGTTCATTGGGCCATTTCTAATATTTTATGTCACGATTATTTGCACCCTCTTTTTTAATAAATGTACTACCCATATGAGACACTGCCTCTAGAATGAATGTAGGGTTTATTGAAAAAGAATATATATAATTTTTATCAATTAAAATTTGTTTTTTATTTTAAATTTGTAATTTGATATATTATTATTATTATTATTATTATTATTATTATTATTATTATTATTAAATAGATGATATTTACATTTATGAGCCAGAGCTGCCATCAAAGATTGTATTATTCACCGCATCAAATGTTAAATCGCGATATTTTTATTTTTAGATATTTTAAAGTTTTCTACAAAAATTAAGAAATCTCATATTTATTTTTTAAATATTCAAGTCAAATTGCAATTGCCCTAATTTCACCTTCAAAACGCATGCACATGTTCAAGTTTCAGCAACTCGTTACACGTTTCATAAACCTTTCAAGAACCAAGGACCTCTCTACTTTTAAGGTCTTCACTCACTATTTAAGCATCAAGATAACTCATATTAGAGATGCAATTAAAGCAATCATCCAAATGTGATTTCTCGAGTGTGGCTCTAGTTCTTAACATGTTCTGTACCAAATTTATTGAAGTTAAAGTTCAACTCTTAATTTTCAAAATATTTTAAAATATTAACAAAAAAAATCTTGTAGATTTGACATTTAACATGGCATGTGACGTATTTTTTTGTGACGATTTTAGTACGAAATAAGTGTAAGTATCACCAAATTTACATTATGTATTGAATTGTAATATTTTTTCCATCCCACTATATGTTGCTCATTTTGTCATTTTTGTCTGTCATACTATATGTTTCTCATTTGTTCTTTTACCTTTTTTTGGAAACTACTATTTACTTTTTTATTATTATTTTCATTACTTTTTATATTATTTCTATTTCGTTTTCACTTTTTCCATCACATCACTTATACTTTTTCACTTTTTCCATCACATTATTTATACTTTTTTTTTACTTTTACCTTAACCCGTATCTCAAAAAACAACGAGCAACTTATACCGAAACGGAAGGAATATAATAAATTAACATATGTATCGAATATTAAACTTTAAGAGTTCATGTTGTAATTGATAATGACTATAAAGTTCATGACCTTTTTGCAAATAACCCACGAGTATACTACCTCCTAAATTTATAAAATGTCCTAATATTTCTTGCCCTTTCTTCTTCTCCCCCCTCCTCATTCTCTTTTAGTCTTTTTTGTTAGGAAAGTTAAACAAATAAATTGATCTCACATCAATTTACAAGTTTGGATCTCTTGAAGGTGGATGTCATCTTCAAATGGACAGTTTATAACCAAGAAGACTTATAACATTTTAATGAAAATTTGTGTGACGGGCAGCAATGAAGAAAGGGAGAGGAAGGCAATGAATAAAGTATGGAAGAATTATGCACCAAGAAGATATCAAATCATTGAGTGGAATGTCATTAAGCAACGTATGGCAACCAAGGTAAATCTCCAAAGACGGGGTATTATCTCTCGAGATGAGGCGACAACATGCATTTTGTGTGGTGAAGAGGAGGAATCTGTTCATCATCTTTTCGTATTGTGTAAGTTTGCACAAAAGGTTTGGTCTCTTTGCTATCATTGAATTGACATTTCTATAGTTCCTCATAGGAATCTTGCTTTCCATTTTCTTCAACGTGGAGATATGTTTGGGAACATTAATTGGACGAAAATAGCATTTAGTTTGTAAGTTTGTGTGGTGTGGAGTATTTGGAAAGGGAGAAATGACTTTTGTTTTAACAATATGCTATTGGATCCGGAAAGAATGGTAGACGAGATTAAGGCACGGTGTTGGTCATGGCTCTCGGTTAGAAAGAAACTTAAAGCGAAATCATCGTTAGAGAGGTGGTTCTCGAGTCCTAACTTATGCATAGGTGAAAATGGTTAGAAGAGAGTTATTGAAATATTGATTTATTTATAGTGGACGTTTTCATGTTGTTCTTGTAATCATTTGTAAGGGTTAGGGGACCCCTTGTCCTCTAATAATTTATAAATGAATTTTCCTTTAAAAAAAAGATGAAATAGAATTTTTATGTGGTATCAAAGTTTAGACTCGTCCAATGTTACTGATTTGATTCCAACTGAAAACAATTCCACACACATTAAAAACTCATTGGACATATATAAATTGATTTCATATATCTACAAATTCAGACTTTTATATAAGATAAATGTCTTTTATTTTTCCCTCCATCTCCCCCAGCACATGTCTATTTCACCCAACACCTTTCATGTCACTTGCTCACCCAGATTCCCAACCACTAGCACCGATACCAACCTTCAATATCTTACCTATCCTCCCACATCGCTTGACTCTCCATCCCGAGTAATGATATAAGTAATTGTATATAGTGATATTAGTTTAATAGTAGTAAAATTCATCCATTCATATAGAAGAAAATTTGAGCAAAGATTAATTGATATAAACAGACGTAATTTAATTTGCTACCAGCAAAACTCCAAAGCACCACAGAATTTCAAAAGTAGCATAAAATTCCGAATCGAAATGGTAGAATTAATTTTATAAAAATAAAATGTAGTGATAAAAACATAAATTATATAGAAGCAAAAAACCACAAATGAAATTACTCCCTCCGTCTCATAATTATTTTCACATTTTCCTTTTTCGTCCGTTCCACAATTGTTTTCACACCCTATAAATGGAAACTATTACTTTAACTTTATCCTCACAATCGAATTAATCTCATTATTTTAATAATATAATTTTACACAGCACTCTACTTTTCTTAAAAAGTGTGTCATCCCAAAGGTATAAACACCTCTGGGACGGAGGGAGTATAATCCAATAATGTAATTTGTGTCTAGACAACGACGTTTGGCCTGGGAGCAGCCCATTCAAGTCTGAGGATGAGACTATCATAGCCGTAGCCATTAAGGGTTCATTTGGTTCAAAAGATAAAATTATCTATCTTGTCAAAACGTGCTTGATTTGGCAAGATAGATAATTTTATCTTTTGAACCAAATGAACCCTAAGCTTATTGATAGCCCCTACAGCTTCTTCCCCTCTTCTTATCACCAGCAACATACACACGGCTCACTGCACCAAATGCACCGAATAGCTCAAGCAAGTCGGCCTCTGTAGTGTCCTCAGAGAGGTTGGTCACCCTAATTGAGTTCTCCTCCTTCCTCTTTCGACTCGTCGTATGATCACTTCCTCCTCTCATGTTAGGAGGGACGTATGTGCTCTTTGTAGGGGCAATCATAATATTGTCTTCTTTTGGTTTGTAAGGACACTGCACCGTCCAATGATCTCCCTTCTTCCCACACGTCCTGCAAACCTTCAGCTTATTTTCTTGCTTCACTACAATCACTTTTTTCTTCGTAGAAGTAGCAGCTGCTGAAGGAACCAAAAAAAAATTCAATAGTTTAGAAAATTTATTTTTCTAAAATTTTACCTCTTTTTTATTTGGTTTTATTAACTTTTAAAATTTGATTTTCGTCCTATAATTTTATTTCTTTTTTATTTTGATTCTATTAACTTTCAAATTTTAATTTTTGTCCTGTAATTCATAGAGTGTGTTTGCAAACTCTAAAAAGAGTGTAGAATCACTTTTTTTTTTTAAAAGTTGGGTCTTATCAACTTGCAAAAAAAAAGTGATTCTACACTTTTTTTAGAGCTTGCAAACAAGTCCATATTCTTTTTCTATAATTTACTACCTTTTGTACATGAATGGAAATATTACAGGACCAAAATTTAAAAAAGGCAAAATTATAGGACACAAATAAAAATTTAAAAATTAATATAATAAAAAAAAAGATAAACTTGTAGGATAAAAATAAAATTTTAAAAGTTAGTAGGATCAAAATAAAAAATAAATCAAATCACATGACAAAAAAAAAAGAATATGTATTGTGTGAAAAATAGTTCATGATAAGTTTATCATGAAATTATTTTAATGTATTAAATATCTTGTCAAGTGTATCAAAATATTTATTAGATGTATCAAAAGTTGAAGTCAGTATATAAATTATATTGACCTCAACTTTTAATACACCTAATGAGATTTTTTATACACCTGGATAATTAGCTTATTATAAATCATTTTCATACAATATTTTTCCAAAAAAAGAAATTATTTTCGCATTTAAAAACTCTTAAAACTTAATATGGACGTAGGTAAAAATGTGTTTAATTTGCCGAAATAATAACTTGTACCTGCAGCAGGGCGTTCGAGAAAGATGTCTTCAGTGGAGACCATGGTGAGGCGGGAGCCAACGGCGTCGCGGAACTTGGGCCAGGAGCGGCGCTTGGTGAGGCGAGTGGTGGCTAATTTTCGGACGCGCAAGGTGGTTATGATTTTAATCATGTTGTTGTATTTGTACTCAATTACTTTCATTATGCCATTCTCGTCCGGACGAATCACCTGCTTCGGAGGCAACAAAAATTTAAAATCGTCTCCATCCTCTGCCTCTCCTCACAAGACAAAGAGAGAAATTGATTGAGTTAATTCTATGTTGTGCTCTTGCTGGACTGGAATATATTATGTTTTGAGAAATTAGTAATATCTTTGTCATAAATTAGAATGCAACATGCGCCTACCCAAATTAACTCTAGTCTTCAATGTGTATATTGTTGGACTTAATTACTTGTTGACCCCAAATGAAAATTAATTTAACTAAATTCAATTAGCCGCTAGATTTGAATTATCACTTTTTCTATTTTTAATCTACTTTAATCAGGGATTGTTTTCAAGTATTGGTATAATAATTAATATGTTTGTCCATAATAAATGGTCATATTTTTCTGCACGTGCTTTAATGAATATGTCGGAGGTTATTGTTTTCACACCCTATAAATTGAAACTATTACTTTAACTTTATCCTCACAATCCAACTAATCTCATTATTTTAATAATTTAACTTTACACAACACTCTATTTTTTTTAAAAATTGTGTCATCTCGGACGGAGGGACTATTACATATGAATTCTTTCCTACGGATGAGGTCTATTTTCTCCAAGTTACCTTGTAAGAGATAAAATGATGGAGATGAGCCTAGACTTGATTATCCCACGATTGAGGCGAAGAAGAAATATTAATTTGTTCTAGCTTTATTTAATTTCCTGTAGTTTAATGTTGCTATGGTACTCAAGTTGTGCGTTATTTTTGTATTGAAGATTTGATTATTGCATTATATATATTTATATATCAAGGTTTGAGTTTGTGATTGAGCTTTCTGGACAAAATCAGTGCTATTACATTAATTCCCTCCTTTCCTACTTGTAGAAAAGGTTCCACTCGTATAAGTTAACTAGAGGCATCCACTTTTGTATATTTCAATAACTATATCCATCCCACAAAAATTTACATATATTTTTCATATAAATATCAGACGCAATTTTATACATTATTAGAAAGGAAATACTATAAATTTGCACGTATATTCATAAATTTTTAAACATTTATCCATACATTATACTCCCTCCGTCCCAGAGGAACTTGCAAGTTTTCCTTTTCGAGAAGTCCCCAAAAGGAACATGCAGACCAAAAATGGAAATCATTTTAAAAACTTTACCCTCACAATGTCATTACTATTTCACTCTTTGGGCTCACATTACACTCAATCCAACTAACTTTTTCACTTTTTACATAAAATTTTACTACCAAATTAACCCTCAAATTATGATGCACGGATTCTTCTAAAAATGTTATAATGCAGTATCGGATTCGCACCCGCATCCTAAAAGGGATAAGATTCTTGAATTCTCGTGTCGGATTCTCCACGTGGCGAATCCATCTGCCACGTGGCGAATCCAGCTAACGGATTCTCAAATCCACATCACGAATCCTATTTATAAGTATTAAATATATTATTTAAATTGAATTTTATTATTTTGTATAAGTTAAATTGATAGTGTGACACTCGTTTTAGATTGAATTTATTACTATGATTTATGTATTGAACTAATGCAACTCGAATTGATTTTTTTTACATAATTATATTATTGAATATACTCAAATTTTAGGTGATAAAAAATATAAATGATTTATAATTGATTTATAAAATTTTTATAAAAAATATATTTTTTAGATATTATATATAATAAAATATAAATAAATAGACGTATCCTTAACGAATCGCACCCTAATTTTTTTAAAAATGTGTATCCCCGAACTCGTATCGTATCGCACCCGCATCAGCGTATTCGCACCCGTGCAACATAGGGCCTCAAAACACTACTTTTTTTACTTTATTCTATTTTCTTCTTAATTTGCGTGCCCTTCTCCCTTGTAAATTATTTTGGAACCGGAGGGTGTATTTTTATTAAAGAAACATATCATCTCTCTTTGATGGGTAGGATTATCATTTTTATCGGCCCAGATAGTTTTTTGGTTTCCACATACGTAGTAGACGGTGAAGTGGTGGCAAATTTACAATATTAAGCTTTCACATTTTTAATTCCTAAATTAACCTTTGTAAATTTGTATACATCTTCCTTATTCTGCGTCTATTTTTTCTACTATCTTTCTATGAGGTGTACTTTAAATTTTGGCAAAGTTTTATATAAAAATAATTCATGATAAATTTATCGCAAATTAATTTTAAAATATAAAATATTTTATTAAATGTATTAAAATGACCATAGGTGTATTAAAATGCATTATATTATATTTTTTATAAATTATATTGCCAACATATAAAACCTATTCTTAATTTTAACTGTATGTTGCTCACATAAATATTGCCAGTTGTCATACTAATCAAGACAATTGTGCAGTTCATAATGCCAATTTGCAAATGTAAACTGAGCTTGGAAATAACATTTCAGCACCATTATAAAATATTGATATCACTAATGCGACAAATAAATGATCAATATCCAAATAAAAAAAAAGCAAATTCAATAAAATATTACATCCCCATATTATCAACTTCATCTAATATCTCCCCACATCAAATTCAAATGACAGAGAAAGTAATTATTATCTCATTTTATAAGAAAATATAATATTACGTATATTTGTTTGTTAAATACTCTCTCCATCCTCCAAATTTATTCCCACTTTTCATTTTTGTCCGTCCCCCAAATTTATTATTATTCCACTTTTAGAAAATGCTATTTTATTATTACATTCATAAACAATCAGTTTATTCTCTAGTGGACCCCACAATTATTTCATAATATCTTTATTTTATCTATTTTATTTTCTTTTCTTTAAAACTCGTGTCCATACAAATGAGAATAAATTTGGGGATGGAGGGAGTAATTATAATGATTATATATTTAATTTAATTTCCTTTTAAAATATATTAATATTTTTATATAAATAATAATATTTTACAATGATAATAATGTTAATTAATGTACCTTGTATATATATGATAATGAATACGTATTAATTAGGATTTAGGAATTTACGGTAGTTGATTTTTTTTTTCTTTTTGCGGTTTCTAAGGGGGGTGTATTCGTTTAAGATTTCGTGGGATTTTAAAGGACTTTTTTCTTATAAAAAAGTCTGTTGGTATTCAATCAGGATTTTAAAGGATTTAAAAATAATCCATTGGTATTCAATCAGGATTTTAAAAGACTTAAAAACAATCCACTGGTATTCAATCAGGATTTTAAAAGATTTAAAAACAATCCACTGGTATTCAAAAATATAAGGATTTTAAAGGATTGTTGGGTTTGATGGATTTTGATGGATTCTTTAGTGTATTTTATAAATACCAACAATCCCATCAAAACCTCTAGGATTTCGGTGGACTTTTTTAATTAATGACTTTATTTATCCCCAAATTGATTTATATATAATTATTTATTTTTAAGGCCTAAAATAGTTTTAACCTTATAATTTCATCTCTACATTTATAACATCAACGATAAAATAATTACAGTGACGAAGAGTAATATAATATTATATATACATATATACTAGAATAAATAAAAATAATTAATAATTAATCATTAAATAGTATTAAAAAACGATATTGTTCATCCTAACTTATATACAAGATAAATCTTTATTTTTATATAGTATTATTATAATACTAATATTATATATTACATATGTCATTAGGTAATATTTTTATATTGATAATATTTTTTTACGGTATTTGAGTTTTGTTATATTTTACTTTGGTTGCTTTGATTATTCAATTTCGATACTTTTTTATATTGATAATATTAGCATGTGCAGCTCTACATAACTTTATTCGCAAAGAATGTCATTCTGATGAATTTCCAATTGAATCGGTGGACGAACCTTCATCTTCAACATTACCAGTTAATGAAGACCGTGATTTTGAGCCTATCATTCAAACTCAAGAGCAAGAACGACATGACGCTAATGTTTGGAGGACTAGTATAGCTATGAATATGTGGAGTAATGCTATTTAAAAGGACATGATATTATGATTTTTTTTGTCTTTAATTTTTTTTTTTTTTTTTAATTTGAAGGTATGAAATTTTTTGAATTTTTATTGTATGTCACAAATCCATGAAATTCTGCAAAGTCTACAAAGTCCTATAAAATCCATTAAAATCCTTATTTTAAAAGTCTTACAAAATTCTGCAAAATCTTAAAAGTCACCAAAATCCTACAAAATCTTTAAAATCTGCAGGATTTTTTTCAGCTAAAAAAGTCTTTTAAAATCCTAATCCAATACACCCCCTAAATTTCTAAAAAATTTATGAATCGAGACTACATATAACATATGTTTATGGCAAGTGCAAATGATCATCTTCGGCGTAAATTATGTCATTTAATTGTATTTATTTACGCTATATGTTTAAATTTCATGCTAAACAAAATTTATTTTAAAAAATAAAATTTCCAAAATTAGCTGTCCGTACAACCCTCCACTTACCCTAGTTGAAAGTGCTCCAACCCCATTACGATTTACGAGAGTGTCGGTTCGGTAACAGAAATTCAACGCGCATAAAAGTGCGTGGAGACATCATGGCGAATTTCTGAAGATCGATCGAAGAAAAGCTTCATATTTTCTCTCTCCTCTCTCTCTCTCTAGATATATATATATATATCCACAATTTCAGATCTGTTTCAGAGAGAAGCATCTACCATTGCTCAATCTCAATTCCGAAAGTTTCATTTAACCTTCGGAAGTTGACTTCATACCCTCTTTCCACTGAATTCAAGCAATCGCCAATTATTTATTATGCATATGCACATTACCTTTTCTTAGAGATCAATCATAAGCCGTAGTTATAATTAGTGCAAAAGCTCACTTTATATCATCGTTAAAACAGGGATTTTGGGTCTCTCGTGCCGCATACTGGTATCAGGTACGCATTTTGCTCTCGACATTTTTCGTGATCTCTGTTTTTTAGCATTTTGAGATTTTATCTGATTATGCAATGTTTTGTGGATCTGTTGGAATACGTTATGAGTTTGAAATTTGATCAGTTAATTGCCCTTTGATCAAATGTTATGTTTAATTTGCCACTAGTTGATGGTTGTTCCGATTGCATTTGATGGGTGAGCTATGAGTTATGAGAAGTTGAGGTTAATTTGTGTTTTAATTAATAATGTGTTAAAAGAGAGCATTTCATACGCTTGGCTTTTGCTTGTGATCTCTCACAAGATCATGTTTAGTTATAGAAGCTTTCCATTTCTGGTTGTAGTGCACTGGAACCACCTTGATCCATGTCTGAGTTTTTTTATTCGGTTCGACCCAATTTTGATCCGATGAAACAGTGGGATACTTAGATCTGATGCAGCAGTATGTGCTTCTCAACAATCCTGGTGCATCTCATGAGTTTAAGTGATGGTGGTCTGTTAGGCTGCCGGATTTGGCCTGCTTTAAGGATGTAATTCTTGGGAGTTAGTTACCCCCCTGATCAACTGTGTTCTCTTGTCATTTTCTTCATAAACAGTATGCGTTTGAACAAGAATATGCACGTTGTTAACTTTATCTTGGTTTATGATCTTAGCTGAGGTGCATTGTGATGTTATTCTTTCCCAAGTCTTACATTAATACTTGTTCGATTTCCAGCTTGCAAATAAGAGGTTTTGTAGTGAGAAGTAGCCATGTTTAAGCAGTCGCCCCGTAGGAACCAGAGGAATAAGGGGATCAAAGTGAAGCATGTGGTGCAGATATGCTTGTTGCTTGGGATAGGTATCTGGCTGCTTTACCAGGTGCAGCAGTCGCGTGAAAAGAAGGCGTCGATAGAAGATGCTAATGTTGGTAACAATATCAAGTTGGGGAGGAAGGATCTCCAGCCAAAGATGGAAAAGGAAGACGAGGTTGAGGATGAGAAGCCTAAACAGGAAGAGCCCGAGGAAACTGCACATTTTGATGATGAGAATAAGCCAGACGATCAGTGGCAAGAACAGGGAAAAACGGAAGAAGAATCTGTGGAAGACGTTAAGGAAAACGAGAATAAAGAGAACGAGGAAGGGAATAAGGAAGGTGAGTCAAACAATGATATTAAGACAGATGGTGAAGAGAAGGAAACGACGTTGGAGAGCAGTGAAGGAAGCAAAGAAGAGGAAGGTGTAGAGAATAAGGATAATGGAAGTGAAGAGAATGAAAATGTCGATCAGGATGTGAAAGAAGATAAGGGAGAGAATGGTCAAAATGAAGGTGGGGATTCGGAAGTGGTAGGTGCTGACAAAAGTGAAGAAAATGTAGAGGAGAATGAGAGTAAAGGGAACGGCAATGAAGAAACGTCTGAGAACAGAAGTGAAGAAATGACAGCAGAGAATGAGAGCACAGAGAACAAGAGTGAAGAAACAACGGGAGAGAATGAGAGTGTAGAGAAGAAGAGTGAAGAAGCAACAGGGGAGAATGAGAACAAGGAGACCAGTGGTGAAGAAACAACTGGACAGTACGAGAACAAGAATGAGGAAACAACGGGGCAGAATGAGAGCATCGAGAACAAGAATGAGGAAACAACAGGGCAGAATGAGAGCAGCGAGAACAAGAATGAGGAAACGACAGGGCAGAATGAGGGCAACGGGAGCAAGAATGAGGAAACGACAGGGCAGAATGAGGGCAACGAGAACAAGAGTGAGGAAACTACTGGACAGAATGATAGCAACGAGAATAAGAATGAAGAAACAACAGAGAACAATAATGAGGAAACAACAGGACAGAATGAGAGCAACGAAAACAAGATTGAGGAAACAACAGGTCTGAGTGAAAGCAACTTGAACAAGACTGAAGAAACAACAGATCCGAATGAAAGCAACTTGAACAAGACTGAAGAAACAACAGGTCAGAATGAGAACACTGGGACGAAGATTGAAGAAACAGCAGGGCTTAACGAGAGCAATGAAACCAAAACTGAAGAAACAACTGGTGATAACATGACCAACGAGAACAAGATTGAGGAAACAACAGGTCAAAATGAGAGCAACGAGAACAAGAATGAAGAAACAGCAGGACAGAGTGAAAGCAACGTGAGCAAGACTGAAGAAACAACAGGTCTGAATGAGAACTCTGAGATGAAAAGTGAAGAAATGACGGGACTAAATGGGAGCAAAGAACCCAAAACTGTAGAAACAGCTGGTGAGAACGAGAGCAAAGAGACCAAATCCGAAGAAACAACAGGAGAGAGTGGGAACAAAAGTCCAGAATCAACACAACAGGATGTGAACAAGGAGAACACAATTGAAGAAATTAAGGAAGAGGGTGGCAAAAAGGAGAGTGAAAATGGAGCATCACAACTGAATCCAGCTGACACGGGAGTCGCAGAAGAGAAGAATAATGAGCAGGGAAAGACAAATGGAGAAGGCAACAACGAGGAGAAGCTAACAGGCAGTTCAACCGATCGACCAAGTTCATCGGAGGGTGAAAACAACAAGCCCAATGATGGCATAATACAAGAGAATGCTACAGGAACAGAGAGTCTCAGCTCGGTTGGTTCCAATGTGGAAAACAATTCGGAGAGTAACTCATCTGAACCCCAGAATTCAGATAATGGGAACACGACTTCGTTTAGTGACAGCAATGGCACAGATGCAGGGGAGAGCAAACAAGACAACCTTCCGGATGCAGGTGTTGGGGCCGGCAACAGTGATGCGATTGCTTAGTGGCTTTTGTTCTGAGAGATTTGTAGTTAAAACAAACTTTTGCTTTGTATTCTTTCTTCCACATCTTATCTGTTGCAATAGCAATGTAATATTACTGTTAATTTTTGCTAATTCTTGCTGCCCAGCCACATCAAGCAGCGTATAGTGAATTGAGGCTTAACTGCGTTCACGTGGAACTTGGCATTTGTTTTGATTAATTCCAAGTATTTTACAATCCTAATTTTCTCAATAGCTATAAGGGGCTTATAATCGCTGACTTTGGATTATTTTGATATAATGAAATCATCCAAAACCTCAGTTGCCTGTTCGTTCCTTTGTAAAATACTCTGCTGGTTATTGGGGGCCACCCAATACATTGAGCTGGTCTCACTTTTAGAAACGTTGGACGAAATCATCAGTATTCTCAAAAGCTATTTCGAGATGAAACATATAGTTTGTGTGCATAGTTTTAGCTAGAACCAAAAAGGGAGGCAATGAGGTGGTGCGTGCAACTGTAGGAAAATGCATCAACTATTCTCGAGTTCATATTATTTAGCTGTAAAGAATCCACGGAAACAAGTAAATAAAACTGAAAGATGAGAAACCTTCACACGGTATCTCAAAGTTCGGGTTCCAGAGATTGTCAACACAACATATAATATCAAATTTTAGGACATTCAAATGGCACAAAGTTCAAATTCGTAGAAGATATGGCTGCAACATCCTTTATTGCAAAAAAAACTTCACGTTGGATGGCCTGGAAGATTCAGTGATGCTTAACCTCAAAAAGACCATCTGGACCTGCATTAGAAAAGTCTAAGTTAAAAAGATTCTCGGAAAAACTGAGATAGAACAGTATTAGTTTTGATGCAGACAATGAATATTGCTTTATAGGAAACACTGTTTTAAGGACATATCCCTGTATTCACCACATTAAGTCATGAGTTGAATAATGATACTTATACTTGGTCTAGGCATACATATAAATATACATTACTACTTGGTTCATGTTTTCTGATGTATCAGGTGTATATATTAACTCTAATTTACAAGTTTTTTCAACAACTTCGTTTACAAACAGAAAAAAGTGTAGGATATGCAGAAGATGCAATTAAAGCTACTGAGGATGCCCACTGTAGTAAACAACTGTTATCTGCCTGGAATCTCATAGATAAAATTGCTTAACCTAACATAAATCTGCCACTCAGGTACAAGTCAAGATAGATTAAATTATGAACATTGGTTGAATTAAACAAATTGACGAGTGATAAACCTCTTATTGCAAAGGGTAAGGGTGTTACTTCAAGAGAGATGCATTAGGAAGTAGAACAGGGGATTCTACATCAATAACTAGTGCGTAGATGTAAGAGATTACACAGAGGGTGTACATCGCAATAATAAGAGCTGGAAAAAACCCACTCCTTGACTACTACACATAATAAGTGTTTAACGAATATGGGCACCACCAGTCTAATAAATTTAAGAAAACAATGTACATAGAATAAATTTAAGATATGTAGATACAGGACTTATGAATCCGATGATTCTATTTCGGGAATTTAACAATTTCGACAAACACAGAACTGCTGAAATGTTGCATCCTGAGCAAGTGAATTCATTTTGGCAAGTATTACTTTGGTTTATGAATATGGTTCAACTTTGATGTATTGGAGGAGCTTTTGATACTATAACTGATTGTCCGGTTGGCGGTTGCAGTAACAAACACAATGCAACTATCAGGAGTCTCCTTTATATTAAAACACAGCAAAACAAGGTCATGGATAAATATCAAACGCATACCAGCATATTCAGTCTTCATCTGATGATAAGATTGAAAAATCAAAAGCTTTTAATCATAATTGACTTGAAATCCTCCATGACAAAGTGCCCACAAAGAAGCCAAAGATAATCACAAAAAAGCAGAAAAAAAAAATCTTCACACACTTTTGTTATTCAACACTCTGAAGTATCCATATATATGACCTGCTAAGGAAACTAGCATTCAACACAAAAAAGGAAAAAAAGAACCCTAGTGGGCAAAAACAAGCATTGCATAATATCATACTAACAAAGCAAAAGAGAAAGGTAGGGCAAATATCAAATAACTTACCCCATGGAAATTCCTTATTGCGGATATGTAGGTATGGGTATGGCTGCACCAGAGAGTTAATAGTATTAGAAGCAATCATTTTGCAATTATATCTTTAAATGGAACAGAAACTTGTATAAATGCTAAAACGAAAATAAAAATTATTCATCTAAACAGCATTCTTACGGGAGGCTCTTCATGGTGCGCATGACCCTTGGAAAGGATATAGAAAGCGAGAGCAGTGCAAGATGCTATTCCTAGATATGATATCTTCTCCCACTTGGCAGCCTCGGCTGTAGTAAACAAGAGAAACGAAAAATGAGAAAACAATTTCTAGCATTAAAACCTAACATTCAAATCAAATATCAAGCAAAGTCATCGAGGCGTAACGACCTATGGAGAACATGAAATTCAATTGAAACCCTAGATTGGAGATAGAAAAAATCGAAAATCTAAACAAAAATGTACAATTGAAAACCCACTCTGATACCAACATAACAAGAATTCCTCATTCGTTCATATCCATAATAAATTACCAGCTTCATCGTGACCGGACGAAGCGGAGAATGTGCGTCTAGAAGCTGGGGAAGCGCGTGGAGCGGAAGCACCGCCGCGTAGGGCAGATCGAAGGCCAGATCTCACAATCGCCGATGCCATTAGAGTCTCGATTCTTTTAGCTCTCTGTTATGTGTTGCCCAATTTTATACACTCTGCATATAAATAACCCTTGTTGTCGTCTGTTAGCTATAGAAATCGCGTTTTTGCTCTGACAACTAAAGTCGTGGTATCTACAGTAGTACGGACTTGAATTTTCTCAATTTTTTTATAGGTCTATATTTTTAATGTAAATATTATAAAATGGTTGTAAAAAATTATACTAGTTAAAATAATTTTATATAAATAAAAACTATGTTTTTGTATAAAAAATTATATATTTGTACAAATATTTTAAATTAATTTATAAATATTGTCAATTTTTTGATCAAATATGTAAATGCCCAATTTTTAATCACTTAGTGATTGTTTATGATTAGAAAATAATTGAACAAACATAAAGACTAAGTAAAAATTGGACGAACAAAGTAGTAAATTGGTAAATTTTCATTAAATAACTTTTATAAATATTGAATCGATTTCCAGCATCTTAAATATATCACTTATATTTAAAAAAATTCATCTTTATTTTTGTTTTCATACAATATACATATATTTTTTTATAATTTATATAACCTCACCACATTTCTTAGGTGATAAAAATATTGACAAAGATATATATATTTATGATCACATTGATTTGACAAAGTTCCAAATTAAAAATATGGGATCAAATTCTAGTAGTGTTAATTTGAATTTTATTAAATTACACATTTTTAGGTTTTTTTTTTTTTTTTTTGAGAAGATATATGGTGAATTTGTTTTATATTTGATGTGTTTGTGTGACACTTCCGAACTTATCTTCTTATTGTTGACTTTGAGTATATTGTTAAATTGGATTTTAATTTGTATTATAAAATGTGTGTTATTTTTTTATTATACAATAATTAATTATGGAATATAATTTTTTATAAGAAAAAATTAAACATGATGATTTACAATTATATTATTATAAATATAATATTATATCGACTTAACTGTTTTTAAAATGACTAGATTCGATCGAAACCGATTCGATCAAAAGTACTTAGGCAGCCTGGATCAACGTCCACTTTAGTTTTTAAAACATAGGTTACAACTTACAATAATAAATGCAATAATTTGAAGAGAGAATCATATAATTAAGAATTTCAATAATTCTTTAAATACTTTTTATTATTTTTAAGTTTTTTATTGGGTGGGTGGATTACCTAGTGGGTAAATCATGTTTTTTCCATTAGTTGAGTTGTCCCACATTGCTTTAATTATGGATTAATATATTGGTACAGTGAATAATTAATAGAAATATTAATCATTCCACATTTGATTAAGCATTAATTAATTTACTCCTTACTAATAGAAGGTTATCAATATCGTTCAAATTATAATGTTTAAGGAAAAAGTTAAAACAACCACATGCTCACCCACTAGAGCATGCTGAGCTCGAGCCCGTGGGGCATGACAATTGAGCTTTGGGTAAATATCGATTTTAAGCCCAAGGGAATTCTTTTGGGCCCAGGTTATCGACACTAGAAATACACTACCCTTTAAATGTTCGGTATATTTTTTTCGAAAATTTTACCAATTTTGGCAAAAAAATTTGAACTTTTGTTCATTTTTGTACTGTGTTCGAAAAAAAATATTGAAAAAATGAAAAAAAAAATCGGAAATAAATGATGAAGAAAGGGTAGTGTATTTATCTATTTCCCAAAAGGGCTAGTGCTAATAACCTTGCTCATTCTTTAGTTTTTGTTAGGCCCAGGCTATTAGCACAAATCTAAATGATAAATACACTATCTGGTTTTTTCGAAATCTTCAAAAAATTTCGGCAACTTTTTTTGAATATTTTTTTCAATTTTCATTGCGTTCAAAAAAAATTGCAGAAAAAGTAACAATTTCGAAAAATAATTAATAAACGGAGGATAGTATATTCATTCGGGGCAGTGTATCTACTTAAATAGGCTTAGTGTCAGTAACCTTGGCATTTGTTAAAACTGCAAATTTAAAGTGTGTTTGGTCATTTGGGCTGGTCCACCCTATCATATAGTATAAAAGATGGTTGGGTCAAACAATTCTTATCTACAATACAAAGAGGGCAGCCCATCTCAATTTTAAAGAAAAATTCTTTTACTACTATTTTTTTATACATTGTTAGCAACAATAATACTCTCTCCGTCCCAAAACTATTTTCATAGTAATCCCGGCCACGCGAATCAAGGAAAAGTAAGTATGTGAGTGTAAAATTAAATAATAAAATAAGAAAAAATGTATATTGTTGACTTTTGTGAGTGAAAAATGTTTTCTTTTTAGGTGTGTGTGAAAGAAGAGTTGGAACGTCAAAATAAGGAAAGTGTGAAAGTAGTTTTAGGACGGAGGGAGTATATTTTTTGAGATATTTTGTAAATTTTATATTCATAAATGATGAATATAAATTGTATTTGAGACTACATGTATGCATTATAATGATTAATGAATTGTGAACTTCAAATTTTAAAAAGTTGTATTTTTAATTAATGAATAATGAATTTTATCTATAAAATAAATATTATTTTAATATTTAGTTACTAAGATAAATGGTTTGATTATTTGGTTTTGATCAAACTTAATGAATTGGAGCTTTTATATTATTTTTTTAAAAATAAAAATATAAAAAATATAAAGTGATTCAGCCCACATGAATCTGCAACCCGCCAGTAAGTGGTGGAGTTGGAAGTTTTGCATCCTGATTATTATACACATCACTATTATGTATATTTATTATCAAAATTATATATGCATTATCACTTTTAAAAAGTTAAGTATAATTTTAAAACAGTAACTGTGTATATAAATAATAGTGATAATAATTATGTCTCACGAAAAAGGAAAGAGTGAATGATCTAAGATTTTTTTTTTTTTAGGAGGAAAATTAGGTGAAAAGGAAAAATAACAACAAAAAAAAAAAAGTTTACATCTCAGAATTTAAGACCCGGACATAAGATATGCTTGGCCTAAATATATAATCTTAGAACAAAAATTTGTGTACAATACAAATTCTCTAATTAAAGTAGTAACACTGCCTATTTGAAATGTTTCTAAGTAAGTAACATAAAATATGAAGTATAGATTAAAAATGAATATTTGGCTTAAGAATTATGAACTGCAAAATGAGAGGTTATCACTATTATGCATTTTATCATCACAATTTCCTTCTGTCGGACGGAAGTCAAAGCAATAGTCCCCATCAACAATATCAGCCGTCAATCCAAACGACTCCACCACATCCTCCATGCTCCATCCACCACGTAACAACCTCTCCGACATCTCTCTCACGCACTCCCTGCGCTGATCACAGCCGTCCATCATCATCATCTCCCTCACCTCCTCCTCTTTCCATCCTCCATTCCTCAGCCTTCGACTAACCTCCTCCAAACACCCACCCAATGCCCCACTCCACCACCCCCGCCTACCCGCCTCCCCCCTCTCCGCCAACTCCGTCCAAAACTCTATCCTCCGAGCCTCCGTCGCCGCCCACGCAGGCGCCGGGAACAAATTACCCAACCTCGGCCGCCTCAAAACGTCGTCGTTCCCGCTCAATTTAAACTCCACTTGCTGAAAAAATCCGGCAATGTCGAAGCTCCACACCTTCACAACCTCTCCGTCCACGTAGAACACAGGATTTCCGGCGACGCACGGCGTCGCCGGTATGTAAAACCGGCGGTAAATCGGCACCAGTGGAGGCGCGTTTTTCAAAAACCCTCTCGCCGATCTCACCGCGCGATCGCCATCTCCAGGCCTTTTCCCCCAATTTCCGGTCCAAAATTCGTTCCTCGAGACCGCATTACAAATTCCCAAAATCGGTAGATTCGTGAGAATCTCGAGCTGCTGTTTAGACGAAGATCGCCAATTCGGGAATCCTGGGCCGACGGGAAGGCCTTCGTGGAGAATTGACCGGAGGTCCGGCGGGAATGTGAAACCGAACGACGCCTCGACGGCGGCGACCTCTGCCTCCGTTAGGCCGGCCTCCACGGGAACATTCGAGGAGTGAAGGTAGTGCATCACGTTTTTGGCATAGGCAGCGTAGGAGAAACAGACTTTTAGTGGCTTCGGAGGCAGAGTCATGGATCGGAAGTTAGTCAGTGGCTGAACCGCCGCCGTCGCCATTGGAATGCGGCATATAGATACACAGAGAGGTGTATGTATATATAGGAGAGAGTGAGAGGTTTGGATTGTGTGTAAATCTGAACTGAGTCGAAGAATTCTACGCGGGAGGAGGATAATCAGGTTCGGTTTGGACTTGAGCTTTCCGGATGGAAAGGGACTCGTTTGACTCGGTATCTCTCAGCCGTTGGATTTGTTTTTACGCAAGACTTTTTCTGATTTTCCATCTATTTTGTTTTTTTTTTAATAAATAATTTCAGAGCGGTGTTAGTTAAATGTGTATTAATAGTTTTACTTAACACAAATAAATTGTTATTCAAAAAAAATAGTAAAGTTATTCATATTATGAGATGTTAATTTTAAATGATATTAATTGATACATTAAATGAAACTCTCCATTTTTTAATTTTAATTATTATTTTATTATTTGTCACTCTAAATTAAATTGAATTTAATTAATAAATGTAAAGTAATAGTATGATATAAATATAATAATGTAGATTGGATATAATTATAAAAAAATTATTCTGTTTGTCATTTATAGAAATACCAATTGAATATGATAGATAGAAATACCAATTGAATATGAATATATGATAGAGCATTTTTGGTAATTAGTAACCATTAAATAACTTCCTCTATCCCAATATAAATTAAATGCCCATAAAGATTTTATGTTTATGGAATAAGATTTAAGATTTGTGATAGATAAAATAGGGATATAATTATATCGAACAAGAAATTAAAAAAAAGTAAATCTTGTGTGAGACTGTTTCATGACATTAGATCAATATAAAATGTACTCCCTCCGTCCTAGAGATGTTTTCACATTTGGGATGACACAATTTTTAAGAAAAGTAGAGTGTTGTGTAAAGATATATTATTAAAATAATGAGATTAGTTGAATTGTGAGGATAAAGTTAAAGTAATGGTTTTCATTTATAGGGTGTGAAAGCAATTGTGGGACGGACGAAAAAGGAAAGTGTGAAAACAATTATGGGACGGAAGGAGTATCACTTATTTATTAAAAAGTTATCACTTTTAAAAAGTGATAATATTCAAAAGTGATTATCATTTTTTACTAAAAATCTATCAGCAAATTTTTTTAAAATTAATAATATAATGTTTAAAGTGACTATTACTTTTCTTAAAAACACTGTCACATATTATTATAATCTTATCATTTTTTTATTGTCGATCTCATGTCATAATACAGTCTTACACAATTTGCTAAAATTTTACTCTATTTGTCCCACTATATGTTGTTCGTTACTTTTTGTCATAAATATTAAGAAAAATATAAAATATTAATATAATACAAATGATGTGATAGAGAAAAATTAAAAAAGTAATAAGAATAGAGTAAAAAGTAATGAAAATAATAAAAATAAAGTAAATAGTAATTTCTAAAAAAAAGGTAAAAAACATATAAAAAAACGAGTAGGTCTCTTGTGAACTCGAGTTCACATGAACTCGTATCACTGTCATGTGTAATCACTATCACTGATATTCATATATACTATCACTGTTATAAAAATATACTTGATTTTTCAACAGTGATAATGTATATGCATAACAGTGATAGCATATACACATAATAGTGATAATTGAGAACCCGAGTTCATCGTGAACCCGGGTGTATACAAGTTTTTGTCAAAAACATATAGTGGAACGAATGACAATAGTAAAATGGAAAACATATAGTGGGACGGAGGGAGTATCATTTTTTATTTATACATACAATTTTTTTGTTAAAAGTGATCGTCACTTTTTAAAAGTGATAACTTTTTATTAATAAGTAATATGTCTCCTGTTATGAGACAATATCATCTAAGTTTTTTTCTTTCATTATTTAGATTTTTAGCAATGTAAATGTGTTAAAATAAAATTGTTATTGATTTTTAAATAATAAACGTATGATGTATTTGGTGAAATAAACGATTTGGTTTGGACGGTGAAATATGTAATTTTCAATATGACAAAATGTATGTTCATTTTATTTTTATTTCCATGCACTAAAATTTACAACTGAATGAAACATTGGCGACAAAAATTTATATATGCTAAAACTCAAACAAACAAAAAAGAAAAATCACAGTGGGGGATTTCCTTTGAAATTGCCTACACTTTTTTTTTTTTTTTTTTAAATATATATAAACATCTCTACTCCTTACCTGGCTACAAGCAATTTGTCTATGAAATTTTCATAAGCAAATAGTTTGTTGGTGAATTTTATAAGCAAATTACTTGTTGGTAATTAAATTTCATAGACAAATCTTTATTTTCTTATAGTGTATTTTATGATAGCTTTGCACTTTCATTTCTTTCTTTTACCAAATAATATAGGCTAAGCTTATAGTCAAATTGATTCGTATATAAATTTATTTGAAAGATGTGTGCTTTATATTAAATAGTACGAATTATTTTCACTAATAACTGTAATCGGTATCGAAATCTATTTGTCATATATTATTTGAATGTCCATTCTCATATATATATCATTTGGACAAAGTGTAAGAATTAGTTAGGGATAGTGGTTGTTTTCTTCTCAAATTATTGTCTATTACTTCCTCCGTCCATGATAAATGGTCCACATTGCCTTAAATGGCCGTCCACAATAAATGATCTACTTACCTAAAATGAAAAACTTACAATCTTTATTTTCATTTTTTATACACATATACTCACTTTTACACATCACATCAAATACTTTTTTAATATAATTAAATATTGTTTATATTAATACACTCACTTTTACACATTAACATTTACTTTTCTTAATAACCGTGCACAGCAAGGGTAGTCCAATTTTCATGGACGGAGGAGGGATTACATTGTATTAGATTACTAAGAGGGAAATGAGAAAAATATGTAGTTGTGAGTATTTATGGATGCATTATTTTGTTACGCTGGAATGGTAGGAATGCTGCCATTTTTCGCAATGGAGAAGATATTTGAGGAAATAAAGCGTCAAACATGGACTTTGGGAAGAAGCTCTGAGGAGTGAAGTAGAAATCTAAGTGAAGTTCTTGATTATTACTCCCTCCATTCCAAAAAAAAATATTGCATTATTATTTTATTTGAATTATCCCATAAAAAATTTACATATTTAAAAATAAAAACTATTTATTAAACTTCATCCTCACAATTACACATATAATATTCACAAAAATATAATTTTTATACTTTTAAGTACATATAATATTCATAAAAATATAATTTTTATATTTTTTCTTAAACTGTGTGCCCAAAAGGCACCGCAATATCTCTCTTGCGGAAGAGGGAGTAATTGAAGTTAGTCTCTTAGAGTAGCGATTAAGTTGGCTCATTTTTCTTGTCTCCAGCCTTCATCTCCGTTTGAATTGAGGTTGAGTTTCTTATTTGATTACAGGAATTATATTTTCGATATTATCACCTCGCAACCTTAATCTCGTAATAAAATCCCCTTCCTAAAAAAATTATATGGGCCTCAATATTAACTTCTATAGTAGTACTTTTTTAAAAAGATTAAAAAAAAATTTAGGAGCCCAAGTTGACCTTATTTTTTTATCAGTATATTATCACTGTTAAAAATATAAATTTAATATTTAAATTTTTAATAATAATAATAATAATA
>JAPKLY010000107.1:94294-116629 GCA_026898435.1 Prunella vulgaris | reverse complement strand
TTTTTTTTCAATTATTTTTAAAAAATATATAAAAAAAAAAACAAAATTATGACTACCTAAAATCGCCTAAATAGCGCTCAAACCAGAAAATAATTAGAATCACAGAAAATAATAATATTTAAAAAAGAGAGTTCACGTAAACTGGGCACCAACTCTTTTTAATAAATGACAAACATTGTTTGAATTAAAATTTTGGGATTGATTCGTTGATTCCAGAGAAGGTCTGTCAACTTACTCACATAATTATTTATTTTTTATGACATTGTAACAAATTTGATTTATTTGAAGACAAGTTGGAGGGCCATTTGCCGCCGAGTTTATAATAATGGGCCGCCGTAACATCAAAGTTTTCCGGCATCAATTACTATATAGCTCCATAATATCCCCTGTTTTTCGGCCAGCCACCTTATTTTATAAGGAATTAATTAATGACATGCTAATAATTTCCTGAGAGATAATGTATTAATATAATATATATATATATATATATATATACATATAAAAGTTTGTATTATTGTTACGACTCTCTTGGGGGAGAGTACTATTAATATGACAATTTTTTATTTCTATAAATTATTGTGCGAAATTATATAATGTCAGATTTAATTAAGTAGATGAATTCAAATTATTATAGTATATATTTTCCTATACAACTTGCGTAGTTAAACTAATTTATTAATTTTGAGGATTTTCTTTCAAGGGAAAGTTTATATATATAGGACTGTATTTTAGTATTGACTAAGTCTCCTATGCACTAGTTACACGTGCAATTCAAGTGTATTTTTAAAAAATTACACTATTTATAAATGAAAAGTTACACAAATTATTATTGAAAAGTTATAGTATTAAAGATTCACATTTCAGTAATAACATGTGTAACTTTTCAATAGTATTTTGTGTAACTTTTTTAAATGAACTAGAGTTAGACGGTGTAATTGGTCCATACGAGATAACTCTTTAGTATTTGTTTTTAAATCGAATTGCAAGCATGAACAATATTGCACAAGCCCTTTCACGTGCAAGATTAATGGTTTTGTGTACTTTTAACTTGATCATTTATTTATACCTCTATTTCTATATTTATTTCAACTTTATTGATCGGACAAGTATATTTATTATTTTTTACATTTGAACTTTGTCCGTAAACTTAGGAGTAACATATAATGACCAAAATTTTTATGCACATCAAGGTATAATAACTCAAGTTTCAAGAGAAAAACTCAACATTTACATTTTTTTTAATGACAAAAAATTTTATTGCAAGGGAGGGCACTCCAACATTTACAATGGAGAATACTGATATAATTTTTCTCTAATAACTTTTTTACACTTACTGTACTAAATTAATACTTCTAATGGACCTCTCGGGTTCATACGCCAATTCCCTATTAAAATTTCTCTTGATAATGTTGTCTTCGCAACTAACCAAGAGGACCAAGATCAAGATCTTCCAATTATTTCTTCTGTTAATCTAATAAGTATAAGCATCTTCAATTCAAATTAATTAAGTTTTAATGAACGGCTATCAAATTATAAAAACTTATGAATGTGTAGGAATTAATTCAGTGTTGGCAAATGAACACCTAATCCAGGAAAAAAAAATTGAGAGCAAAAAAAAAGGCACCTAATTTGTAGACTAAGAATCGATAATGATAGTATTTGCTAAAATTCAACTGAGCCAAAGAGTTGCACTATGCATGGGCTAAAAACTTTCCTTGTATATTTATAAGAAGAAAATCTTGGATGAGAGTATTTTTTATTTATTTATGTAATACTTATAAAATTTAAATATCATAAAAATAGATAATAAAAATATAACGTTCAATTAATTAGAAGCCACGTCCAGAAAAGAATATTAAAAATAATTAGATTAACAATAAAGTAATAATGAGAAAGAAAAATCAACTTTCAACCAAAAAATATGACTTTGATGGCCTAAAAAACTATCATTTTCAAACCATAATAGTACACATAATAATTTAACTTTTTTACTTTAAGATATTGTTTCTATTAAAAAGAAAAAAGATATTTTTTCATCATTGTACAGAATATATAGTGAGACAAGTCTAGCTTACACAAATTATGATATTTAATTTAATTTTGTAATTAGTATTTCGTCATCCGTTCAAAAACTGAATAATTAATTTGAGGGATCCACAACCTTCCGTCCATTAATAGGGAGTTAGTTTTAAGTTAGAAAGAAATTATGTATAAACTTATTCATCTTATATGTGCATATATATACATATTAATATACAATATATATATATATATATATATAAACTAGATGTGTGTATTTATTGAAACCAACCCTTTGAAAATCTAATTGAGGGTTGATTTCAAAATAAAAATAGTGGATTCATTTGAAAATCAAAATAGCAAGACTTGATGTGGGAAACTTTTACGTCCAAGGATGACAACCACATTAACCGCGTGAATATCTTTTATTGCACTATCACAATCATAATATTCATAAATACTTTGCAACAACAAGTTCCTATGCTTAGATCTAAGTTCTCGACTTCGTGGGCCTTATTTTTACGTATACATGCATATATAAACACGTGCGTTACATGGGATTTAAAAATAATTTAATATTTCATCCGTTCCACTATAAACGACGGAGAAAACTGAAAAAATAAGGGAAATAATATAAAATGTATTGAAAAAAAATTGAATAGTAGTTTCAAAAAAAAACAAAAAAAAACAAATATAATGGGATGGATTAAAATAGCAAAATGAGCAATTTATAGTAGAACTGGGGGTATAATATATAGAGTAATTGTGAAAATAATATATTATATTTAATTCTACAAACAAGGAAATCTAATTTTATGTGATATGAGATACATTGGATTAAATTGTTATTTATACGAAAACTGGACTTGGTGGGTCTAAAAACCCATTAAACTTGATCACTACTTAAATTTCGCTATATTTTTATCGAAAAATTAACTAAATTTCGACAGATATTTAATGATAAAATATTTTTGAAACTTTTCCAAACATATATTACACACATTTTTGTTGAAATATCGAGTAAATTTCGACAAACATATATCAAAAATATAATTAATATATTTTGATTGGGGTATCCAATAATGGTGGAGGTGTATCTAGTTGGGCCCAAAGAAAAATAGTGGGCCAATTTCAATCCATCTACCTCAATAACCCATTAATTCTGTGCACAAAGACTCATTCTTTTTATTAAATTGCAAAAGGCCCAGATTATATGCTCCACCTTTTGTTTCTACTCTTGTACCCCACCCACCAGATGAGTATACTCACCTCCTACAGTGAAGTATAAATTTCAATACTGTTCTTCAGAAAAGATTATAGTTTTGGATTTTTTTTCAAATTTATGATATCTTTTCGCTTTTTCCCAAAATTATTTGAATTTTAAAAAACATATTGGTAAAAATTTTTCAATTTTTTTCCGAGTTTTTTTTTTTTCGTTTGCTATTTATCAAACGGATCTACAAATAGATCTACAAAAATATAGTCTCTACTTTTTTCAATTCATTTTGATTTCTTTAAATTTTCTGTAGCCAAAATAATTTTTAGAGATAGGATTAACGATCAAAGATCATTCTTGAAATATTTGGCACAAAATGATTCAATTATTGGTGAATATTTTTTAAAAAAAAATTGCACATTCTTTGAACATTTTTTTTTCGAAATAACGAGGGATCTGTTTTATTGAGTTGGAGTGATAAAGATATTTATATTATTTTTACTATAACTAAAATAATAATATTTTAGAATGCGTGTACTACAGATAATAATGGGTTGCTTATAACCTGGGCCATTTCAAAAAGTTAGGTTTTATCTGGCATTTGTATAATTATAACTTCTATGTTGAATTTATGGATCCACTCAAGTACAATATTCCTTTTTATTATTTGTTGGGCTCTTTAAAAGGTTTTTCTATAGCCCAGGTTTTATGCACCCACATGTCTTTTAAGTACACACACCTAATGAGTACACTCACACAAAATTTCCACAAATTGCCCTCCATCTACACAAAAATCGTGCACCCACTTTTCACTTAAAGAAAAATTCACAATTCTCAGTTGAAAATCAACGCTGCAACTGCTTCTATTTCAAGCTCTGACAGATCACGATGACCGAAAGGAGGTTAGCAGCGGCGGTTTTGCGACGGAGCCTCAGCGGCGATAGCACCGTTGGTTTGAAGGCATCGCGAGATCGACCCAACCAAATCAAAGGTCGTCATCCTCATCCCGGTGCAATGGTGCCTCTGCCATGATAAAAGTAGATCGGTGGTAGTGCAGGGACGATGATGGTGTGCGGCGGTGTTAGTGCAGGGAAGAGACGTGCGCGATGGAGGCAGTGAATTTGGGACATAAAAGTAATAGGCGGATTTGGAAGTTTTGATTTAAGGCGAGTACAGAATTAATTTTGAGCCCTACTTCAGCGATGGAGAATAAATTGTTATTTGGCCAATGCTCTTATGTGTTCCAACTACAAAATTGTCAGACATTATGGATCAAAATATAGCTTCTATTGAATGCGGAAAACATCAAAATATTTTTATCTTTGATGGAACAACTAGATATGCACAAAAATTGCAGCAACTATACCTCTTGAAAATTTTCTCACGAATGGAAGATTCATAAATAGAGATCCTGATAAGTTCACATTAAAAATTGATTTTTAAATGGCATCATCTATTGAATTGCAAAAATAATAGGATGATGAATGAAATCATCAACATAATACATGATGTCATTTAAAATATACTAGTTTGTTTAACGAGTTCGACTCGACTCGATAGACTCGTGAGTAGCTCTTTGGGCTAAAAATGTAGAGGTCATTTTATAAATATTATATAATATAGGGTATAGAATTATAATATTTTACATAATAATATATATTTAATTCTCAAATCATTCATATTGATAAATCGGTGATAGTTTTATTTTTATTGAAGTGTGAGAATGCGAATATGATGAATTATGGAGTTGTTGATATAGTATCAGTTAAATATATTTTTTCAGGATATTCGAGCTCAAGCTTTGCTCATAAATTTCGAGCTCGAATTCGAACTTAAGTTTAATTTAAGCTAAACAAGTTGAACTGAGCTCAATTTCGAGTCGAGTCAAGCTCGATAAGCTTAACAAGCCAAGCTGGCACTACTCGAACTCGCTCGGCTTGTATAACAGTTCTAAATCACTAGACAAAATTAATTGATTCACAACCACTTCTACCACCTCAAATGCATGAGAACTATTTTTTTAAATATCTCTATTTTGTATATGAAGTGTCATTATTTAGTGAAATTTGAGAAAAACATTATGTATAATTAAATAATTTTAAAACAGTAGTAGTAATACTTAAGAAAAAGTATAAATTTGGTTTTATTAGAGAACTAGCATGATTATTTTCACGGTACAATATTAATTATTTCTATCCAACCATGTCAGTTATTTGTATTAAATGGCATTAGTAGTGCAATAGTTGGATGAGTAATCGTCATTTGTTAGCCTACTATCCTCCCCATTTTTTTATATAAATTTCGGAGAGATAAATACAAAAATAAAATATATAATTTTATTAAACTCATATATGATAATGAATGGGGTCCATATAATGTAATTATCTCTCTTCTAAGTGCTCATTTGGTTCGTAAGATAAAAGTATCTATCCGTCAAAAATATGAATATTTTTTACAGATAGATATTTTTATTTTACGAATCAAATGAGCCCTAACTTTATGGGAAATTTATAAAAGCATGGGCAGGATCCAAGTCGAATTAGTTTTTTTGTATTTTCTGGATTTTTGGAGTTGGGTGGTTTAGCTATATTTAAGTTGAAAAGGGAAATCTTTTGTTGGTGTAACTGACCAAAAATCATTTGCACATAATTCCAAACAATCAATCAGATACCAATACGACAAATAGACGTCACCAGATTTGGTTGATAAACAATACTCAACCTTCCCCTTATAAAATTTTCCACCGTTATTGGGTATAATTATTAAAATAAATATAAAATATAAATATAGTACTCCCTCCGTCCCAGAGCAATTTGCAAGGGAGGAGGGCACACAAATTAAGAAGAAAGTAGAATAAGTGTTTTGAGGGTTAATTTGATAAAATTTTATGTAAAAAGTGAAAAAGTTAGTTGAATTGAGTATAATGTGGGCCCAAAAAGTAAAAACATTTTGTGTAAATATGTAGATATTATGAGGGTGAAATTTATAAAAGAGTTTCCTTTTTTGGGTTTGCAAGTTATTCTGGGACGTCCCGAAAAGAAAAACTTGCAAGTTCCTATGGGACAGAGGGAGTATTAGTTGATATAATAAAGAGAGAATAGAGTATATATGAATAGATGTGAAATAAGTGTCTAATGTGTTTAATGGGTGATAAATATAAATAAAAATTATAAATAGAATATTTTTATTTTATGATTGGATAAAAATGATAAAATGTAAAATTTATAAAAAAAAAAAACTGAGGGAATACTCCCTCCATTACCATTAAACTTCAAATGTAGAAGAGCACGACACGATTGTTTTTGTCTTTTATTAAAGAAAAACAGTTTATTTGATTTAATATTTTAAAATAGAATAGATATATTTATAAAGTGTGAAATTTATTTAGTATGGAGGAAGAGAAGTGTAAAAGTTATATGCATATACATGTGGAAACAAACAGAAAAGTTTTCAGGCCCAGATTTATTGGCAGAAGAGCAATCTTCCCTGGTAATTCACTTCTTTAATCATAACTAAGTTCCATATCAAGTGTTGTAACACAATACAATATCACACATTCTTCACCTTGTCAACTACTCTATACAGACACAAAAACTAAGGTAATACTGTATAACGAGTCGCGCTCAGCCACACTCGTTTGAACTGAGACGAGTCGAATGAGTAATACGCAAACCCAAAGCCCTCAATAATCTTGCCTAGTCTTTAAGCAATTCAACAACCTTTCTCATGGAGGGCCTGTTCATAGGCAACTCAGCTGTACACGACAGAGCCACATTCAAAACCTTCTCCACTTCTTCGTAGTCGATCATTGAGGTGTTCATCCGAGTGTCTATTAGCTGATCCAAGTATCTCTCCACAGATGCCATCTCTCTTACCCACTTCACAATGCTCATGTTCTCATTGAAGAAGGGACCGTTTGGTCTTTTTCCGGTTACTAATTCAAGCAATAGTATCCCAAAGCTATAGACGTCGCTCTTCTCCGTGACTTTCATTGTGTAGGCATATTCTACAACATGTTAAACACAAGTAAGAAGGCATATTCAATGAACTAATACTTTTGAATTGAACAAATAATATTTTGATTAAATAATTAATGCAAATGAACTGAATGGTATAACTGATTTATGTGCATGAAACAAATCACAATAGTTATATAAAGGATTGGCGTATAACCTGGCGCAATATATCCGTAAGAACCAGCTACACGAGACATCTCTTCATCGTCCTCGTTTATATCCTGTCTCAACAACTTAGCCAACCCAAAATCAGCCACTTTTGCCCTAAACTCATCATCCAACAATATGTTGTTCGACTTGAGATCTCTATGCACAATCGGAGGCACACAATCATGGTGCAAATATGCAAGTCCTTGGGCCGCCCCCATTGCAATATCAAACCTTTGAGGCCACTCGAGCCCTTTCTCACCGTGTAAAACATCTCCTAAACTACCATTTTTCATGTAATCGTACACCAAAACCTTGCATTTCTCACTCGTGCAACTAAACAACAGTCGCACAATGTTAACATGTCTTATACTTCCTAACGTTTCTACCTCCGATTGGAAAATCCCCTCTGATTCCAATCCTTTTTCCTCCCTCAGCCTCTTAGCTGCCACCACCATCCCACTCTTCAACCCGACTCGATAAACCCTACCCGAACCTCCAGACCCAATGAGATTTTCCTCTTTCAACGAGAACAACACATCGTCTGCGTTGAATCTCATCCTCTGGAAAGATGTGGTTTTCCAAGAATACTTGCTTTTGCTAAAGAACTTCTTGTTCTTTATTACGAGCCAAAGAAGTGAGACAACGAGCACAAATGCAAGAGCCGATAGAATTCCCACCAATACCACGCTCATTGGCTTCGATCTTGAGCATGAACGAAGAGCTTTAAGATGTACACTACACAAATCTGCATTCCCCATTAGACTTGTTAGATAAAACTCGGTATCAAAAACAACTGGTACTTCCCCTAGAAGCTTATTATTAGAGACATTGAACTCGTTCAGTTTAAGCTTCGTCAACTCCACCGGAATCTCCCCTGAAAGCAAGTTCTTGGAGAGGTCCAACGATGTCAAAACGGGCAACATCCCCAGGTTAGCTGGAATTTCACCGGAGAATTGATTGTCTGACAAATCCAACTGAGTTAACTCCTTCCATGTTCCAATACTGGCCGGAATTTGACCGGTGAACCTATTCTCTTCCATGTGAAGCTCCTGCATCTTACTCAAATTACCAATACAGAGCGGCAGCTCGCCGGAAAACTGGTTCCAGCTCAAATCAATCCTTTTCAGCTCCCGCAAACGGCAGATTTCCGACGGCAACTCACCGTAAAAACTGTTGCCAGAAATCAAGAGCTGCTCCAGCCATTTTGCGCCGGAAACTGACGGTGGAACAGAGCCTTCCAATTCGTTGTTGGTAAAGTCGATGAGTTGGAGTTCACTGAAACCCCAGAGAGCATCAGGTACAACACCGGAAAGCTCGTTGTTTTGAATTCGAATGTACAACAAGCTACTGCATTCGCCGTATGAATCAGGTATCGTACCGGAGATTCTGTTGTTGAAGATTATCAGACGCTGTAGATTCTTTCTGTGGCACAAATTTGGAGGCAATGGGCCGTCCAAAATGTTCCCAGAGACATCAATTTCTACCAAATCCGAATTCACACCCAGTAATTCCGGCATAGCCCCCGAGAGATTGTTGTTAAATAGCTTCAAATCATACAGTTTTGCATTTAAAGCTAAAATCTGTGGAATTTCACCTTCTAAGAAATTGTCATTGAGATGCAGTAATTCCAGGGGCAGAGCTGCAAGACTCTCTGGTATTCTCCCGGTCAAATTATTCTCCGAAGCATCGAATTGGAGCAAAGAAGTGAGATTGGAAAATGCATCGGGAAGTTCGCCGGAAAGATGGTTTTCGTACAATTCAATTAGCTCTGCATTTTTCAACCCACCAATGCTTTTGGGGATCTCTCCTGTGAGATTGTTTATCGCCACATCAAAAGTTTTGATCGAAATGAGATTTCCAATTGATTCAGGAATTTCTCCGACGAGATTTATCTGTGATGCCGCCAGATGCTCCAGTTTAGTGAGGCGGCCGATGTTCGCCGGAAGTGGGCTTGATCGGAAAGGATTTATCGCCAACACTAACTGAGTTAACTCAGTTAAATTGGACAGAAACTCGGGAACTGACCCGTTTAGTAGGTTTGAACCTAGAGAGAGAAACTGGAGCTTTTCTAGGTTGACAAAATCCGCCGGAATTTCACCGGAAAAATTGTTGTAGGAAAGATCTAGAACAGTTAAATTCATAGACCGCGCCGGAAATCCAGGCAGGGTTCCGACGAAAGTATTGGATGAAAGATTAAGGGAAAGGAGATGAGAGCATAGAGAGATTGAATCAGAGTCAAGATACCCACCGATGTAATTGTTGGAAAGATCGAGGTCCCGGAGGGTAGAAATTCGGCAAAAGTCCGAGGGAAAAGCGCCGGCGAGGTCGAAACTGGAGAGATTTATGGCAACGACGTCGTTATTGGGGCCGCCGCAGAAAATGCCGGTCCAGTTGCATGGCGAGTTCTGAGTTGGGGGGAGCCAATCGTCGAGTTTTCCGTCCGGGTCTTTGAGTTGACTCTCCTTGACTCTGAGCAGAATTGCAGCGTCCCTGTTCGACGAATTGACTGAGTGAAGAAAGGTGATGAAGAGAAGCGCTTTGATCAGAAACAGAAGCTGGGTTTTCTGATGATTCATCGGATGCGGTGGAAATTAAGCAGAAAGATAAGAATTACAGATATTTGCAGCTTTGTCTGAAGAACATTTAATCCAAAGAAATATCTTCCCATTCACACCGGAACAGTTGAAAGAGATCTTTATGGTTAGAATCACAAAGAGGTCTATTCGTAATCTGTGTATTTTCTATATTTATTTATCATCTATGATTGCTCCCCAACTTATACATATACTGCTTCTATAATCTATCCCAAAATATCTGCACATTTTTTTATTTGAATATTCCAAATAAATTTGCATGTTATTAAAAATAATAATAACAATAATAATTTATATATATATTCATAAATTTATATACATATTTATTCATATATTATTATTTTATATATAAAATATATTTTCTTACGGAGAGTAGTATAAAATCGTATTATATAATATGTTATAATACTCATGAATTATATATACTTATGTTATTTTTATAAAAATATATAAAAGTAATGTATTTTATGTATGTTATAGTTTTATTCAAAATTTCTTCAAATATATTTGTGACAGGATAAAGTATAGTATATATTACTTTTATGATATTAATTACTTTATAATACAAAAAAAATTATTTTGTGAACTTAATTATTTTAATAAGCTTATTAACCACCTTCACAGAGAACCTACACCCCTCACAATACCAAGAAGAAATTGTCTATTGATTATCTGGAATGCAACTATTGTACAGAAGAAACATGAAAAGTGGTCTTTCGTTTTAGTATGTTAATAATGATTTTTTATTATAAAATACACTAGTTTTTTCATCTGTACGGTCTATTATATTTATTAAATAAAATTGAAACTTAAATTTATCAAAACAATAAAAAATTATAATGTTAAAAATAAAACCTAATTTTTATATCTATCTCTTGAAATAATTATACATAAAACAAATAATTTATACAATTATAAATAATACTACACCCGTAAAATTACTTTCATATGTGCACTTATATGTTTATTTAAAAGATGAGATATTGACTTTTATGAATGTGAGTTATATTCTTTTTGTAGGTGTGAGTGTAACACTATTTAGGAGTAACTTAATTAGAATGTAATTGTGGTAGTGAAGATGAATGATCTTTTTATTTATGTGTAATCTATTAATATATTTTGAATATAAAATAATCATGTATATATCAAGTTTAAGAAGTTGAAAGGTTAGTATTTTTTATTAGAATGTTGGTTTAAGTTTACTTTATGTTCTATTCAATGAATTGTTAATAATAATTATATATGTTTACAATTTTAGTATGTAAAAATTTGGCTAATAAATAAGTTTCCATAAAAGGAATAAGATTTTGTTATTATATAGTTATAGATTTTCCGTTTTACTCATGTTTAAAAAAAACTAAAAATAAAAATAATTACTGAAATTTTAAGAGATAAAATAAAAAAATTAATTGAATTATATATTTATATATGTTTATTCCTAGATTTTCTTAGTCTGCTTATTAGAAACGATAATATGTGTAATCGAATATAAATAACTCGCCGATTTGCCTAACCACTTTTAGTTTGACTAAAACTAATTCTAATAGTACACATGTTTGCATGTCGTGTAATTCTTTAAGCTAGCTCACGTTAGGTGGAAGCCTAAGGATTGTGGGTGATAAGACAACTTTTCATGTATAACTTCTTCCTTTTACATATAGGGACAAATGTCTCACCTGTTATGTTAACAGAATCAGAGTGGAGATACGGGATTAAGGTAGGATCTTGTTTCCTTATAACAATTTATTTGCTCAGGTCAGGCCTCTTGCGCCTTCTGATGACTTGTCTGATTTCCAATTTCTTGATTATCTTGGCTCTGATCCTAAGTTTGTCAAACTCAGGATCAGTGCTTTTTCCTTCAAGATTGCCGGCTTTAACTCAGACATGCCTAATACGTCCTGAAGCTCATCAATTATGTCTTCGCTTGAGACTGTTGGATCATGATCGGATGGAGTTTTCTTGGTTTTGGGATGGGCCCAATTAATGTAGGAATATTTATGTCACAATAACATGGATATAAAAGAATTTTTTTATAAATATATAAATATTATAAATATAAAATTTATTTACAAAAATTAATATATAAATAATTATTAGATGGATAAATAATATTATTTTAAAAAATAAAAGGAAAATGTGCAAATAATGTATATATATTTGAGTGCATAGTACTAGTGTTAGTGACATAATTCAGAAGAGTGGCAGCAACTGATGAATGGGTCAGAATTGTCTCTCTCGAACAAAATAATTGGAGTTAGGGGAGAGTCAAAGTAGATATTATATGGCTTAGAATTTTTGGACAGGATTGAGGTCAGCACATGGGTCTCTGTGTGAGTGAAGCTTGGAATTTTTCTAGAAGTTTTGTTTTTTCTACTTAAATTTGACGAAATAATTAAATGCTATGGAATATTGTGCATATATAAGACGTTTATTGAAAAAATAAAAGTTTTTGAAATTTTTAATTGGGGTGATTTTATAATTCCTCAATTCAATAGAATTTTGAACCCTAAAAGATGACATATTTAAAAAATATATATATTTATATATAAAATAGTAATGTATGAATAAATATGTATATAAAGAGTGTGCACGTAAATTAATTTTTTTTAAGTAGTTATGTGGAACGTCCAAATAAGAAAAGTGTACAAATTTCTGTGGGAAAAATGAAGAAGAGTACATTAGTTATATTATATAATTTAAATATATTTTTTTTAAAATTAAATTATTTTATTGATAAATAGGATAAATTATAATGAATAATTTCAGTTGGACTGTTGTAATTGGTTCATCGTAAACATTCTTATCTATTCAGTAAAAATAAACTCATTATTTAAAAGAATAAATAATAAAATTTCTTTGATGTTATTCTAATTGATGCATGAAATAATAAATTTGAGTTATTCTATAAAATTTGCTCATACTATGACACTGATACCATTTTATACATTTATTAATATCATAAATATTTTATACCATAAATATAATTTATAAATCTAATAATATTAATGAATATATATATGTTATAAATATGAGCAACACTTGTGTACAAATTTCTACAGTAGAAATATCCATTTTTGAAAAATTCGCGGATCTAAATCGGGTCGAGTCAGATTTGGACATTTTTTTCAAAATTTGCGCAACTTGTAGTTCCAGGTTTTTTCGCTCCCAGATATGTTACAATTTGGGCAAATGCGTGTTACAATTAGACAAAATCTGTGTTACTAATTCTTAAAAAATTAATTTTTTGTACTTTTCAAGTAACTATAAAGAAAATATGTATTTCTGCAAGTATAAATATGTGTTACTTAATTTATTTTTTATTCTCTTTATTGATTTATGTTAATAATATGTTTTTTCGCTCTCAGGTATGTTACAATTTGGGCAAAGGCGTGTTACAATTAGGCAAAATCTGTGTTACTAATTCTTAAAAAAATAATTTTTTATACTTTTCTAGTAACTATAAAGAAAATATGTATTTCTGCAAGAATAAATATGTGTTACTTAATTTATTTTTTATTTTCTTTGTTGATTTATGTTAATAATATGTTATTCATGTACTTAATACATCATTTAATACCTTATATATGTTATATAAAATATAATATATATTTTTATAAGGATAAATAAATGTTTGTGCATACAGTAACACACATTTGATCTTGCAGTAACACACATTTACTCTAATTGTAACATACATTTACTCTAATTGTAACATACATTTGCAGTAACACACATTTACTCTAATTGTAACACACATTTTGTTGATATGGCGAACTAATACGTCGATTTCAGAAATAATCCCCAAGGTTTGCCAGGTCGCCAGAGCTCATCCGAGCTGGAGAAGGTCCAGAGATCGCCTGTCTGTGGGTACACCAGAGCTCGCCCGATACCCCGAAATCTGGTCAAGGCTCGAGAGCTCGCCCAACCTACCGGAGCTCGCCCATAAGCTCACTCGTTAGTCAATAGGACCCTGATGGCGCGCTCTTTTTCCCTCCGTCCGGTTTGTCCAAAAGGGTGATTTAGGGCAAGGTTTTTAATGAGGCCCATCTAGTCTAAGGCATAGTAGTAGGACGAGGCGCGGTAGGGGAAGCGGTGTGAGAGATCAAGACGAGGGTAAGGAACTCTCGTCAACACCGGGAGCCACATAGGCTCGTAAGGTGCCGTCTCACACTCGCACACCTATAAATAAGACCTCTGTTGTACTATTCAGACAATTCTCACAATTCTGAAAATTAATACAATCCCTACTGCAATATTTCTCTCTCAAAATTCTCTACTCTCCCTCCCCAAGAACACAAATTCAAAGATTATTGTTTGATAGGATTAACATGTTGTAAAGCCACATAAACAAACATCGATTAACAAATTCTATCAACAATTTGGCGCTAGAAGGAGGGGGCCATTTTTTGAACCTAAAAATTAGAAAATCTCAAGAACAAAAAATTAGGGTTTGTTGAAGATTTGAAGATTTGAAGGTGTTCTTGATAAAACTCAAGAACACTTGAAGACACACATACACCTTCATCCCTTGAACGAAGAACCCAGATTCCCGAACAAAAACCCAAGTTTTCAGATTTCACGGAATCTGCCCGGAAAAAGTTTTCAAACGCGCGCGTGCACACGAATAAACCAAATTTCGGACAATTCGTCACACGCGAGGCTTGACGAAAACTTGCACAGCTCCGCCTAAGCTGGACGACAACCACTCCGGCGACCTCCCTCCACTTCGACGCCCTTCAGCAAGTTACCCCCTCCGAAACCCAAAAATGGCCAACACTCGAGCCGCCAAGGGACAGGCCTCCGCAGCTGCGGGAAGGTCTAAAGGGGGTGATCAAAACCAGGCAGAGGTGGAGACCTCACGCCAGGTGGTGGAGACCTCACAACCACCTCCCCAGAAGAGCACCGCAGCTCCGCGACCTCCGCGAGTTGCTGTGAACCAGGAAGACTTGGCCCCCGCTCTGAGGGACCTGGTCAGCAATCCTGACGAGCTCCAACGCACCATCGCGACCTTACAAAGGTTGCAACAACGACAGCAGGACGAGCTCGCCATAGTACCCAGGCGAGCTCCAGCCGCTGAAACCCGGGAGCAGACCAGGCCCACCCAGGGCACCCAAACCAGGGGGGACTACAGCGTACTCCCCACCGAGCAGGAGACGAGCTCGGCACAAGCTCGCCAGCGCAGAGAGAGGACCGGCAAAGCCAAAATGGTGGAGGAGGGTCCCGCTCCTTACACTGGGAGGGAGTCGGCCTACACCGGGGCATCTGGCACCCACCAATCTCAAAGGAGGGAAGTCCTCCAAGGCCGCCTGGGCCCGAGGTACGAAGAAAATGAGCGCACGGCAGTCCCAGCTGCGTCCCATGGGGACTCCGACCAGCAGCCGAGCAGGTCAGCCCACGAAAGGCTGAGGAGGCCCGCCACTGACCGGTTAGGCCCCCACGGCGGACGCCAGTTCCAGCCCTCCACTGAGAGGTCACCCCAGAGTGAGGCACCTCGGGGACGTGCATCCGCGAGACGCACGACCTTTGAGCACCCTCCGCCGGAGGTGACCCGAGATGACGAGCTGGCCTCACTGAAAAAGGCCGTTGAAATGCTACAAGCACAAGTAGCAGCCAAGTCTGGCGGACCTGACGCCACGACTCTCCCCACCTCTCCATTGGCACCTTCCATCCTCCGCGGACCGGTCCAGAAGAAAATTCAATTCCCGGTGATGTCCGCATACGAAGGCGAATCGGACCCAAAAGTCCACCTGGCCAAGTACGCGGATTTCATGATTTCGGTCGGCGCCACCGACCCCACCCAGTACCGGAACTTCCCACTGACCCTAGGGGACCGAGCTCACCACTGGTTCTCTTCACTCGCCCCGGGGTCAATCTGCTCATTTGGCCAACTCTCACGGGAGTTCCTGGCCCACTTCTCTGGGTTCGGATCTTACCTTACCCAAAAACACCGGCTCGCCAACATCCACCAGGGAGAGAGCGAGACCGACCAGCAATACCTGGAAAGGTTCGACAAAATCCTGCTGGAAGACGAGCCAGTGAGTGAAGACACCAAGGTCGTCGCAGCGATGGCCGGACTCAGGAGGGGCACCGACCTCTGGAAGGAAATGCACCTCGCATGTCCCAACACTTATAGCGAATTCCACCACAAGGCGGGGGTGTTTGTGGCTATGCAGGAGGCACTACTGAAAGAAGTTGGTGCCCACGAGGAAAGGAAGCCCTACGGGAAGAAGTCCGGGGGCACCTACAAAGCTCCCCGGAACTTAAAGGCCTTTGGCGAGGGAGACGAGCTCAAAGAAAAGCTCAACCAGGTCCTCACTGTCTCCATCGACCATGTCTTCACTACCGTCCAAGGCAAGGCCATGCTGGAGGAGCCAAAGCGGATCCGCCAGGACCGCACGAAGCTCAACCCCAACAAATTCTGTGCCCATCAGGCCATCGACCACTTCACCAGCGAGTGCCGAGACCTCCTCAAGCAACTCTGGAAATTTTACGAGGAGGGGAAATTGGCCGAGTTCGTGAAGAAGGCCCCAGCTAAGAGACCGAGGTTCGAGAGGAGGGCTACCTCCGATGACGAGGAGGAGGAAGCAGACCAACCTGGTCCCCATCACAGACGGAGGGCACCTCCCCAACCTCAGCAAAACATGGAGCCGACTCGGGAACTCTTGGTTTTTTAGGAAGAAATCGGAGCTGCAGGAGGTCTCCAGGACGGGGGATCCTCCATATCAAAGAGAAAGAGAAAGGCCGAAATCCGGGCCATAAATCAAGTCCAGAAAGGCAGCTCCGGCCCCAGGTCCATCTCACAGCTCGCTGACCAGCTGACATTTTCTTCAGCGGACCTGGAGGGGGTACTGATGCCCCACAACGACTCGTTGGTGATAACCGCCAACATCATGAACGTCCGAGTTCACAGGCTACTTGTGGACACCGGCGCATTCACTAACATCCTCTTCAAGTCCACCTTGGATGCCTTAGGTGATTTTGAGTCGTACCTGGAACCTATCAATGCTAGGATAGTGGGGTTCGGAGAAGCTGTAACCGTCCCCCTAGGTAGTGTTAGGTTGAGCGTCCAACTTGTATCGGCTGAGGACCCCGAAAGGAGACTGACTATGCTCATAGATTTCCTAGTTGTCGACCAGCAGTCCTCCTACAATGGGTTCCTTGGCCGCCCTTTTATTAATGAATTCAAAGCGGCATGTTCGACCTACTACTACTGTTTAAAATTCCCAACTCCAAAAGGTGCCGGAACTATAAAAGGTGACCAGAAAAAGGCCCGAGAGTGTTTACTCCAAATCAAAGATGGCCGGGTCAAGAAGTCCGTTGCACAAGTCCACATCCTCGAAGAGGACGTACAGATCCCTACAGACGAGCCAAACATTCTAGACATCATCTCAGTCGAAACTGAGATGATGGAGGTAGGCGATTTGTCAGAAATCAGCCAAGGCATTGGACCTGTGCAAGACACACAACCGACACCAATGGAGGACTTGGGAGAAACCCAAGTGTTGAGACCTGCGCAGGGGTCAGTACCTGCGCAGGGACAGCAACCTACTCCCATGGAGGTAGCTGATGAGGCCCAAGGTGGGGGACCTGCAGGAGGTCAAGAACTAACACCAATGGACGTTGACCCAACTCCCCAAGTCACCACGCCGTCCCAAGCTGACAAACCACCGGAGATGTTCACAACCGACGAGCTCGCCCAAGCTGAAAGCCAACCCGATGACCTCGAACCGCGCATAGGTCACGAGCCTGCGCAGATGTCACAAGGGGAGTGGGACGAGTTCATCAGCGACCCAAAGTGGAAAAGTCAGAAGAGAAAAGCAACCCCCATGGAGGAGTTGACGGCACTCCCGGTGGACCCGGAAAGGGACTTAGAACTTTTCATCGGTTCTGAGTTACCTAAACCGTACCGATCGAGGATGGAGCTGATCTTAATGACCAACCTGGACGTGTTTGCCTGGTCCCACGAAGACATGACGGGGATTCCGTTGGAACATGCTTGCCACAGACTTAACATTGATCCGACGAGGAGACCCGTACTCCAAAAGCGAAGAAAGTATGGACCAGACAAGTACGCAACTCTAACAGTTGATGTGGAGAAGTTGTTAGACAACAAGCTCATCAAGGAGGCTTTGTGTCCGCAGTGGGTCGCGAACCCTGTCCTGGTGAAGAAACACAATGGGACGTGAAGACTCTGCATTGACTTCACGGACCTGAACAAAGCATGCCCGAAGGACAACTTCCCGCTACCGCACATTGACCAGTTGGTGGACAGCACCGCAGGCCATGAGATGATGACATTCATGGACGCTTTTGCGGGCTATCACCAAATAGCTCTGCACCCAGATGACCAGGAACACACGGCGTTCTACACCAACAAGAACATGTATTGCTGGGAAAGGATGCCGTTCGGACTCATCAACGCCGGAGCTACCTACCAAAGATTGGTGAACAAAATGTTTGACCAACACATTGGCAAATCCATGGAGGTGTACGTGGACGACATAGTTGTCAAGAGTTTGAGAAAGGAGGACCACCTGGACCACCTGAAACAAACCTTCGACATACTGCGCCACTACAACATGAAGTTGAACCCCAAAAAGACCAGCTTCGGCGTACACTCTGGGAAGTTCCTGGGGCACCTAGTTAGCCAGCGGGGGATTGAGGTCAACCCAACACAGGTCCAATGCATAATTGAGATGGGGATACCCGACTCCATCCAAAAAATTCAAAGGTTGACAGGGTGCATGGCAGCCCTTAACAGATTCATCTCCAGGTCCGGCGACAGAAATCGTCCATTTTTCGAGGCAATTAAAGCAAACACACGGAGGTACAAAGAGGCGGCCAAGGCCAACAAGCTCCACCTCAAAATCCACTTCGTCTGGACAAATGAATGCCAACGAGCCTTCGAAGATATCAAAACATACCTGGCGGATACACAGATTCTGTCGAAGCCAATACCTGGAGAGAAGCTGTATCTGTACCTAGCCGCATCGGAGGTGGCCATCAGCTCCATCCTGGTCCGAGAAGAGGCGAAAACACACCTCCCAGTGTACTACGTGAGCCAAGTCTTACATGAAGCTGAGTTGCGGTACACCCCAACAGAGAAGCTGGCTTATGCACTGGTGATGAGTGTTAGAAAATTGGGGCCTTACTTCTTTGACCATCCAGTAGAGGTGCTGACAACGTTTCCACTGCTTCAAATACTACAGCGCCCAGACACTGCCGGACGCCTGCTGAAATGGTCACTGGAGATCAGCCAATACGGTATAACCTACGCACCCCGAACAGTGATCAAGGGACAAGCACTGGCCGACTTCATCGTCGAGCTAACTTTCCCACAAGATCCGACGAGGGGGCGTATAGCTCCGTGGCATCTCTACGTGGACGAATCATCAACTAGCATGGCAGCAGGCGCCGGTGTGGTCCTGATCAGCCCAGACAGACAAGTCTTCACCTCCGCAATTCGGTTTGACTTTCGAGCAACCAACAATGAGGCGGAGTATGAAGCGTTGATAGCAGGACTTAGGCTATCATTAGCTGTGGGGGCAACCAATCTTCAAGTTTTCGGAGATTCCCAGCTAATAATATCCCAAGTCCGGGGGGAATTTGAAGCAAAAGACCAGCAGATGATGACCTACCAGAAGATAGCCGCGCATCTGATCTCGATGTTTACACAAGTTTACATCAATCAAATACCGCGGCTAGAAAACATACAAGCAGATGCTCTAGCCCGACTAGCTACTAGCAACGGCGAAGCCGAGTTCACGAAGGTTGTGATCACCACACTGAAAAACCCCTCGACATCTGATTACAAGATAAATCAGACCTCGAGCGGGGGGCAAGAGGATAGTGAAGATGGTGAAGATTGGTGCACTCCAATCCGAAAATACTTAGCAGACGGAACAACCCCCGTAGACGCCTGGGAAGCTAGCCGGTTAGTAAAGCAAGCTGCCAGATATACACTGTTGGATGGCCAGCTCTATAAACGTGGATTCTCTCTACCCCTACTCAAATGCCTAACTAAGAAGCAGGGGTCCGAAGTGTTAGAAGAAATTCACGAAGGGATTTGTGGGAGTCACGCTGGGGGCAAGCATTGGCATATAAAACGATCAGACAGGGCTACTACTGGCCCACTCTTCGCAAAGATGCCATCAGCTTCGCTCGAAGGTGCCGAAAGTGCCAACTTTTTGCACCTAACATCCACTCCCCAGCCAACCAGCTTAAGTCGGTTTTCAGCCCATGGCCTTTCGCGAAATGGGGTATCGACTTGATCGGCCCATTTCCACCTGGTAGAGGCGGTGTAAAGTGCTGTTGTAGCAGTAGACTACTACACTAAGTGTGCTGAGGCCGAAGCTCTCACAACCATAACCCAAGAAAGGATGATCGGCTTCATTTGGAAAAACCTGATCTGCAGGTTTGGACTCCCGCAGTCGGTCATCACTGATAATGGAAGGCAGTTCGACGGACAGAAGTTGAGGGACTTCTGCAGTTCATGGAACATCAAGAAGCACTACTCAACTCCGTATCACCCCCAGTCGAACGGCCAAGTCGAGGCGGTGAACAAGATCCTGAAACACATACTGAAGCTCCGCCTCGAAGAAAAGAAGGGGAGCTGGGCAGACGAACTCCCGAAGGTCCTATGGTCCTATAGAACTTCCTATAGGGCCAGCACCGGGGAGACCCCATTTGCCCTAGCCTTCGGGACTGAAGCCGTGGTCCCGGTAGAAGTCCAGAACAAGACTTGGAAGGTGGTGGGATATGATGAAGAAAAGAATGATGAAGCCTTGGCAGTAGAAAAAGATCTGATCGAAGAGACCAGAGCTTCATCAGAAATGAAAAACGCCACCTACAAGCGCAGAGCGGAAAAATATTACAACTCTCAGGTCCGAGACCGAAAGTTCAAGGTCGGAGACCTGGTGTTGAAAAAGAAATTGATGGCCCCACCAGGTGTATTTGGTTCAAATTGGGAAGGACCATTCCGGGTCACTGCAGCCTGGCCGAACGGTACCTATGATCTAGAAGACGCATAAGGCAAAGCTTCGTCATACACCTGGAGCTCGGCACATCTAAAAAAGTTCTACCAATAGACTAGAATTCTGTAATAGACTAGTCGAAGGTTGACATCAGAAATGTAGATGACAACCGATGTAAATTACGTTGCTGTAAAAATTTAGAAAAATTCCCAAGTGTTTGGACCTGTGTAGCTCCCCAACCAGGCGAGCTGCACCAGGTCGCCCACTGCTCCTGGTAGCTCGCCAAACCTAGCTCGCCCACTTGCCCAAAAAAAATAAAATTTGAAATGCGCAAGGACCAAGGTCCCAAACGTTGTAATTAAATAGCTCGAAGGCAAAGGCCAAAGAGCCCAAGGTCGCGAAGGTACCCTTCTTAAAGGGTTGCTAAGCACCTACTGCCACAAGTTAGAAAAATTCACGAAAAAGACAGAAACGTCTAAGGCAAGGTTCATGAAACCCAATGGCCCAACGTGAATAAATCGAAGTGCAGTTCGCCGCCCTAAGTGGCCTAAGACGAACGATTCGCGGCCCTAAGTGGCATAAGGCGAAGAATACGCACTCTCAAAACAGAGGTACAATTCGTAGTCGAAAGTGACGTAAAATGAATGATTCGCTTCTCAAAGTAGAATAAGACGAACAATTACGTACCGGGAAAATAAACAAGAACGAGCTATTCTAAGAAATTATAACGTAAAAGCGCAAAAACATAAATGAAAAAAGTTGGGACAAAAAATGCTCGACTTATATTCAAAAGGATACTTAAGAGATTTTCAAGCCAAAAATATACTTGAAAAAATCCTAAGTATGAGTAGTGGTGCTGGCCACAAAGGCCGACCAGCTAGCCGTCTTTGAATTACAAAAAGCTCCTTCTGGGCGAGCTGCACGTGCCCGACGAGCTAAATCTACTTGGACAAAAAGTAAAGACTACAAAAATGGAGCTCCTTCTGGGCGAGCTCCGCAACCCGACGACCTACTACAACTTGGAAAATGTAAACTAAGCTAAGAAAGCAGTAATAAAGGGGACCTAAGACTCGGGGGCGACCTGGCGGATGGGCAAGGCGAGCTCGGCATCAGGAGTGATATTCCCGGAGAGTCCGCTTGTGCCGAGCTCGCTAATGTTTATCATTGCGTCCCCGCAAACCTCCTGCATCTGCTCCATCGTCGGCGGGGCCTCACCTCCAGCATCCCCCTCTGCACCCTCAGTCTCTTGGGCGAGGTCGGCAGTCAAGACCTGCTTCGTCTGGATAATGTTGAATTTCAGACGAGCAGCGTCGAGATTGATCCCATAGCCCGCGAGGTCCCCAATGTTCAATTCCGTGCCGGGGGGG
>JAPKLY010000107.1:5120-87949 GCA_026898435.1 Prunella vulgaris | reverse complement strand
ACCACTGGTTCTCTTCACTCGCCCCGGGGTCAATCTGCTCATTTGGCCAACTCTCACGGGAGTTCCTGGCCCACTTCTCTGGGTTCGGATCTTACCTTACCCAAAAACACCGGCTCGCCAACATCCACCAGGGAGAGAGCGAGACCGACCAGCAATACCTGGAAAGGTTCGACAAAATCCTGCTGGAAGACGAGCCAGTGAGTGAAGACACCAAGGTCGTCGCAGCGATGGCCGGACTCAGGAGGGGCACCGACCTCTGGAAGGAAATGCACCTCGCATGTCCCAACACTTATAGCGAATTCCACCACAAGGCGGGGGTGTTTGTGGCTATGCAGGAGGCACTACTGAAAGAAGTTGGTGCCCACGAGGAAAGGAAGCCCTACGGGAAGAAGTCCGGGGGCACCTACAAAGCTCCCCGGAACTTAAAGGCCTTTGGCGAGGGAGACGAGCTCAAAGAAAAGCTCAACCAGGTCCTCACTGTCTCCATCGACCATGTCTTCACTACCGTCCAAGGCAAGGCCATGCTGGAGGAGCCAAAGCGGATCCGCCAGGACCGCACGAAGCTCAACCCCAACAAATTCTGTGCCCATCAGGCCATCGACCACTTCACCAGCGAGTGCCGAGACCTCCTCAAGCAACTCTGGAAATTTTACGAGGAGGGGAAATTGGCCGAGTTCGTGAAGAAGGCCCCAGCTAAGAGACCGAGGTTCGAGAGGAGGGCTACCTCCGATGACGAGGAGGAGGAAGCAGACCAACCTGGTCCCCATCACAGACGGAGGGCACCTCCCCAACCTCAGCAAAACATGGAGCCGACTCGGGAACTCTTGGTTTTTTAGGAAGAAATCGGAGCTGCAGGAGGTCTCCAGGACGGGGGATCCTCCATATCAAAGAGAAAGAGAAAGGCCGAAATCCGGGCCATAAATCAAGTCCAGAAAGGCAGCTCCGGCCCCAGGTCCATCTCACAGCTCGCTGACCAGCTGACATTTTCTTCAGCGGACCTGGAGGGGGTACTGATGCCCCACAACGACTCGTTGGTGATAACCGCCAACATCATGAACGTCCGAGTTCACAGGCTACTTGTGGACACCGGCGCATTCACTAACATCCTCTTCAAGTCCACCTTGGATGCCTTAGGTGATTTTGAGTCGTACCTGGAACCTATCAATGCTAGGATAGTGGGGTTCGGAGAAGCTGTAACCGTCCCCCTAGGTAGTGTTAGGTTGAGCGTCCAACTTGTATCGGCTGAGGACCCCGAAAGGAGACTGACTATGCTCATAGATTTCCTAGTTGTCGACCAGCAGTCCTCCTACAATGGGTTCCTTGGCCGCCCTTTTATTAATGAATTCAAAGCGGCATGTTCGACCTACTACTACTGTTTAAAATTCCCAACTCCAAAAGGTGCCGGAACTATAAAAGGTGACCAGAAAAAGGCCCGAGAGTGTTTACTCCAAATCAAAGATGGCCGGGTCAAGAAGTCCGTTGCACAAGTCCACATCCTCGAAGAGGACGTACAGATCCCTACAGACGAGCCAAACATTCTAGACATCATCTCAGTCGAAACTGAGATGATGGAGGTAGGCGATTTGTCAGAAATCAGCCAAGGCATTGGACCTGTGCAAGACACACAACCGACACCAATGGAGGACTTGGGAGAAACCCAAGTGTTGAGACCTGCGCAGGGGTCAGTACCTGCGCAGGGACAGCAACCTACTCCCATGGAGGTAGCTGATGAGGCCCAAGGTGGGGGACCTGCAGGAGGTCAAGAACTAACACCAATGGACGTTGACCCAACTCCCCAAGTCACCACGCCGTCCCAAGCTGACAAACCACCGGAGATGTTCACAACCGACGAGCTCGCCCAAGCTGAAAGCCAACCCGATGACCTCGAACCGCGCATAGGTCACGAGCCTGCGCAGATGTCACAAGGGGAGTGGGACGAGTTCATCAGCGACCCAAAGTGGAAAAGTCAGAAGAGAAAAGCAACCCCCATGGAGGAGTTGACGGCACTCCCGGTGGACCCGGAAAGGGACTTAGAACTTTTCATCGGTTCTGAGTTACCTAAACCGTACCGATCGAGGATGGAGCTGATCTTAATGACCAACCTGGACGTGTTTGCCTGGTCCCACGAAGACATGACGGGGATTCCGTTGGAACATGCTTGCCACAGACTTAACATTGATCCGACGAGGAGACCCGTACTCCAAAAGCGAAGAAAGTATGGACCAGACAAGTACGCAACTCTAACAGTTGATGTGGAGAAGTTGTTAGACAACAAGCTCATCAAGGAGGCTTTGTGTCCGCAGTGGGTCGCGAACCCTGTCCTGGTGAAGAAACACAATGGGACGTGAAGACTCTGCATTGACTTCACGGACCTGAACAAAGCATGCCCGAAGGACAACTTCCCGCTACCGCACATTGACCAGTTGGTGGACAGCACCGCAGGCCATGAGATGATGACATTCATGGACGCTTTTGCGGGCTATCACCAAATAGCTCTGCACCCAGATGACCAGGAACACACGGCGTTCTACACCAACAAGAACATGTATTGCTGGGAAAGGATGCCGTTCGGACTCATCAACGCCGGAGCTACCTACCAAAGATTGGTGAACAAAATGTTTGACCAACACATCGGCGAATCCATGGAGGTGTACGTGGACGACATAGTTGTCAAAAGTTTGAGAAAGGAGGACCACCTGAAACAGACCTTCGACATACTACGCCACTACAACATGAAGTTGAACCCCAAGAAAACCAGCTTTGGCGTACACTCTGGGAAGTTCCTGGGGCACCTAGTTAGCCAGCGGGGGATTGAGGTCAACCCAACACAGGTCCAATGCATAATTGAGATGGGGATACCCGACTCCATCCAAAAAATTCAAAGGTTGACAGGGTGCATGGCAGCCCTTAACAGATTCATCTCCAGGTCCGGCGACAGAAATCGTCCATTTTTCGAGGCAATTAAAGCAAACACACGGAGGTACAAAGAGGCGGCCAAGGCCAACAAGCTCCACCTCAAAATCCACTTCGTCTGGACAAATGAATGCCAACGAGCCTTCGAAGATATCAAAACATACCTGGCGGATACACAGATTCTGTCGAAGCCAATACCTGGAGAGAAGCTGTATCTGTACCTAGCCGCATCGGAGGTGGCCATCAGCTCCATCCTGGTCCGAGAAGAGGCGAAAACACACCTCCCAGTGTACTACGTGAGCCAAGTCTTACATGAAGCTGAGTTGCGGTACACCCCAACAGAGAAGCTGGCTTATGCACTGGTGATGAGTGTTAGAAAATTGGGGCCTTACTTCTTTGACCATCCAGTAGAGGTGCTGACAACGTTTCCACTGCTTCAAATACTACAGCGCCCAGACACTGCCGGACGCCTGCTGAAATGGTCACTGGAGATCAGCCAATACGGTATAACCTACGCACCCCGAACAGTGATCAAGGGACAAGCACTGGCCGACTTCATCGTCGAGCTAACTTTCCCACAAGATCCGACGAGGGGGCGTATAGCTCCGTGGCATCTCTACGTGGACGAATCATCAACTAGCATGGCAGCAGGCGCCGGTGTGGTCCTGATCAGCCCAGACAGACAAGTCTTCACCTCCGCAATTCGGTTTGACTTTCGAGCAACCAACAATGAGGCGGAGTATGAAGCGTTGATAGCAGGACTTAGGCTATCATTAGCTGTGGGGGCAACCAATCTTCAAGTTTTCGGAGATTCCCAGCTAATAATATCCCAAGTCCGGGGGGAATTTGAAGCAAAAGACCAGCAGATGATGACCTACCAGAAGATAGCCGCGCATCTGATCTCGATGTTTACACAAGTTTACATCAATCAAATACCGCGGCTAGAAAACATACAAGCAGATGCTCTAGCCCGACTAGCTACTAGCAACGGCGAAGCCGAGTTCACGAAGGTTGTGATCACCACACTGAAAAACCCCTCGACATCTGATTACAAGATAAATCAGACCTCGAGCGGGGGGCAAGAGGATAGTGAAGATGGTGAAGATTGGTGCACTCCAATCCGAAAATACTTAGCAGACGGAACAACCCCCGTAGACGCCTGGGAAGCTAGCCGGTTAGTAAAGCAAGCTGCCAGATATACACTGTTGGATGGCCAGCTCTATAAACGTGGATTCTCTCTACCCCTACTCAAATGCCTAACTAAGAAGCAGGGGTCCGAAGTGTTAGAAGAAATTCACGAAGGGATTTGTGGGAGTCACGCTGGGGGCAAGCATTGGCATATAAAACGATCAGACAGGGCTACTACTGGCCCACTCTTCGCAAAGATGCCATCAGCTTCGCTCGAAGGTGCCGAAAGTGCCAACTTTTTGCACCTAACATCCACTCCCCAGCCAACCAGCTTAAGTCGGTTTTCAGCCCATGGCCTTTCGCGAAATGGGGTATCGACTTGATCGGCCCATTTCCACCTGGTAGAGGCGGTGTAAAGTGCTGTTGTAGCAGTAGACTACTACACTAAGTGTGCTGAGGCCGAAGCTCTCACAACCATAACCCAAGAAAGGATGATCGGCTTCATTTGGAAAAACCTGATCTGCAGGTTTGGACTCCCGCAGTCGGTCATCACTGATAATGGAAGGCAGTTCGACGGACAGAAGTTGAGGGACTTCTGCAGTTCATGGAACATCAAGAAGCACTACTCAACTCCGTATCACCCCCAGTCGAACGGCCAAGTCGAGGCGGTGAACAAGATCCTGAAACACATACTGAAGCTCCGCCTCGAAGAAAAGAAGGGGAGCTGGGCAGACGAACTCCCGAAGGTCCTATGGTCCTATAGAACTTCCTATAGGGCCAGCACCGGGGAGACCCCATTTGCCCTAGCCTTCGGGACTGAAGCCGTGGTCCCGGTAGAAGTCCAGAACAAGACTTGGAAGGTGGTGGGATATGATGAAGAAAAGAATGATGAAGCCTTGGCAGTAGAAAAAGATCTGATCGAAGAGACCAGAGCTTCATCAGAAATGAAAAACGCCACCTACAAGCGCAGAGCGGAAAAATATTACAACTCTCAGGTCCGAGACCGAAAGTTCAAGGTCGGAGACCTGGTGTTGAAAAAGAAATTGATGGCCCCACCAGGTGTATTTGGTTCAAATTGGGAAGGACCATTCCGGGTCACTGCAGCCTGGCCGAACGGTACCTATGATCTAGAAGACGCATAAGGCAAAGCTTCGTCATACACCTGGAGCTCGGCACATCTAAAAAAGTTCTACCAATAGACTAGAATTCTGTAATAGACTAGTCGAAGGTTGACATCAGAAATGTAGATGACAACCGATGTAAATTACGTTGCTGTAAAAATTTAGAAAAATTCCCAAGTGTTTGGACCTGTGTAGCTCCCCAACCAGGCGAGCTGCACCAGGTCGCCCACTGCTCCTGGTAGCTCGCCAAACCTAGCTCGCCCACTTGCCCAAAAAAAATAAAATTTGAAATGCGCAAGGACCAAGGTCCCAAACGTTGTAATTAAATAGCTCGAAGGCAAAGGCCAAAGTGCCCAAGGTCGCGAAGGTACCCTTCTTAAAGGGTTGCTAAGCACCTACTGCCACAAGTTAGAAAAATTCACGAAAAAGACAGAAACGTCTAAGGCAAGGTTCATGAAACCCAATGGCCCAACGTGAATAAATCGAAGTGCAGTTCGTAGTCGAAAGTGACGTAAAATGAATGATTCGCTTCTCAAAGTAGAATAAGACGAACAATTACGTACCGGGAAAATAAACAAGAACGAGCTATTCTAAGAAATTATAACGTAAAAGCGCAAAAACATAAATGAAAAAAGTTGGGACAAAAAATGCTCGACTTATATTCAAAAGGATACTTAAGAGATTTTCAAGCCAAAAATATACTTGAAAAAATCCTAAGTATGAGTAGTGGTGCTGGCCACAAAGGCCGACCAGCTAGCCGTCTTTGAATTACAAAAAGCTCCTTCTGGGCGAGCTGCACGTGCCCGACGAGCTAAATCTACTTGGACAAAAAGTAAAGACTACAAAAATGGAGCTCCTTCTGGGCGAGCTCCGCAACCCGACGACCTACTACAACTTGGAAAATGTAAACTAAGCTAAGAAAGCAGTAATAAAGGGGACCTAAGACTCGGGGGCGACCTGGCGGATGGGCAAGGCGAGCTCGGCATCAGGAGTGATATTCCCGGAGAGTCCGCTTGTGCCGAGCTCGCTAATGTTTATCATTGCGTCCCCGCAAACCTCCTGCATCTGCTCCATCGTCGGCGGGGCCTCACCTCCAGCATCCCCCTCTGCACCCTCAGTCTCTTGGGCGAGGTCGGCAGTCAAGACCTGCTTCGTCTGGATAATGTTGAATTTCAGACGAGCAGCGTCGAGATTGATCCCATAGCCCGCGAGGTCCCCAATGTTCAATTCCGTGCCGGGGGGGATCGAGGACTTCTCCAAGCAGTCCTCAAACTCGCTGACGAGGGCTTCCCACTCGCTGTCGTTATTAATCCGCGCCCATTGGAAGGAGCGAATTACCTCAGCAAAGCAGAGCACGAAGCCCTTGTCAGTGGCAACCACCTCGGCGAGCTCAAGTGCCTCGGGCGTTATGGCAGTGTCGGAACGGCCCCTGAGCTAAGCGATCTCCAGAGCCTGAGTGGCAACCTCCTCCCGCAGCTTGCGGCACTCCTCAGAATTCCCCCGGCTCTGATCCCGGAGGAGCCCTACCTCAACTCGGGTCAAGGCGAGCTCCTCCTCCCGAGCAGCGAGTGTCTGGCGAGCTGCTTCCAATTCGGCCTGTTGTTGGCGGAGGTCGGCCTGGAGTTTTTCTGCCTTCTTAATTGCAAGCCGCTCCGCCTCCAGCGAGGCCTTCGCTTTGGACTTCGCCCTCGCGAGCTCCTCAAGCGCCTTCTTCCGCTCGTCGCCCACCTTGGTGAGCGCTTTATTTGATTCGTGGCGAGCTCTATCTGAGGCGGCAATATCATCGCTGACGAGCTGAGCTGCCGCCATCGCTGCGCAGGCGTAGTGCATCGCCAGCCTCGCCCTGTCAGCAGGCCTCTGCCTCTCGATCATCCCGAGCTCCGAGGTGGAGAGGTATTTGGGGGCCTCGGTAAAAACCCGGCGAGCTGCCCCATCGGGAAGGTCCCTCGAGGAATTCAGGGCCCGGCACCGCTCGGCGACATGGAGGGGCTCAGGTCGCTGCGGGAACTCAGCGGGAGTATACCTGCACATACTCAGATCAGTTAGCAAAAACCATGGAAATTGCAAAGGCTTCCAACTCAAAAGAGGTCGCCCACTTACCCAAACCTATCGGGGTTGAGCCCGAGCAGGGTATCGTCCCGAATAGGGACCCCGTAGGGAGGTGGCGAGGGCGCACTCTGAGGAGTTGGAGGCGCTGGAGAGGGTCGAACAGCAAGAGCTCGCCCTGACCTCGTTTGGCTTGATCCAGAGCCGCCCTCTGCCCTGGCTCGCTTGGCGATGCGAGTTTCCTCTTCACTCACTCGCGAGCCATCTCCCCGGTGGAGAGCTCGCTTCGTCTGATGGGGCGGAGGTGGTTGGGCACCCCGTTCAGGGCCTGAGCCTCGGCCCGCCCCTTTTTTGGCTCCGGCGACCCTCTCCTTTGTCGGGGGAGGTGCCGAGGTCTTCTGAGAGCTAGAGCCCCCAGCCTTCTCAGCGGCTTTGGCGAGCTCTAGTTTCTTGGTAGCGTCCAAGACCGTCCCCGAAGGGATGCCTTCCCTCCCCGGACGAGGCTTGCCCATCTTCAGCTGCCGAGGCTTGCCCATCTTCAGCTGCCGAGCTAGGAAGTGATAAGCTTCGGGAACCTCAACGGGCGGGAGCTCAGCAATAGAACCTGCACCTGTACAACAAACAACTAAGTCAGTTAGGCAACCTTGACATACAAGACAGCGAGCTCTGGAAACTCAATAATGAAAAGGTGCAAAACCTCGAGCGGCGAGGTGGTGTGGCGAGGTGATGAGGCCGGCGAGCCGGGGGCAGTGGTGTTGACACAGATGTTCGATCTCACGGTCCTTTTTCTCCCGCAAGCAACACACCGTCCGCACAAACTCGAAACCTATCGAAACCTCCGGTCTCCCGCGGCTCGACTTGTGACGCTTCAAACCTGCAAAAAGATAGATTAGATCAATAATCTAATCCGACGCACACACACTAAGGTACGCCACCTACAGCTCGCCTCCCCGTAGGTCTCGGGGGTAGGAATGCACCCTCCGCGGCCATTGGAAGCTCGCCAATCCCCCCCGATGAAAAAGAACTGCTCTTTCCAATCCCGGACTTTGTTAGGGAGGTCGCCTAAAAATTTGCCCCCCGGGCGAGCTTGAAAAGAGTAATATCCCTTCCCCTCCCTCGCTTGTCTGATCACGATGAAGAGCTCGTTAATCTCCGCCGTGCTCAGCCGGTTTTCATAACCCTCGAGGCCGAAGATAGTCAGGGCGGCCAACAAATTGCTCCATGCATTCGGAGTGAGTTGGGTGATGGCGAGGCCCGTGTCCGCCAAAAACTGCCCAATTATGGGGTGGAGGGGAAGGGTGAGCCCTGCCTTCAGGGTGTGGTAGTTCATGGCTGTGAGCCCAGCAGGGAAAAGTCGGCTCGCTCTTTCTCCTCGGCAGGATACATAAAAATGTCCAGCGGGATGCGGAACCGCCTCCGAATATCCGGAAGGGCGAACTCGCTCATGATGCTCTCCACCCCGTTGGCCTTGAGATCAGACTTGCCAGCGGCTTTTCGAATCGGAGCTCACCGGGGTAGGGGGAAGTTCGCCCCGTGAGTTCTCACATATTCGCCCCAGTCGAACTCATTTACGACCTTGGTGGAGACTTGATATTCCGGGAGCTTGGGGAAGGGAAAGTCGATAAAATGGAGGTATTCGTAAGTGACCTCCGTCCCCGTATCCTCATCGACCTCTTCGTCGACCTCACGGGCCAGCTCGCCAGCAAGGTCGCCGGCCCCAACCTCGGCGACCTCTTCCTGGGCCTCTTCAGCGGGAGTCGCTGCTCCCCCGCGAGCTCGCTCTGAGTAGTCCCAGAGTTCACGGAGGGGTGATTCCTCACCAGAACTAGTAGCTTGCTCGCTTGAGTCAGAGCGAACTGACCCCGAGAGCTCGCTACTGTCTGGGGAGGTTTCAGAGCTCGCCCCAGAGCTCGAAGAGAGGACCACAGGTGCTATTCGGGGGTTTGGAAGGTCATCGGTCATCTGTCCTTTGCCCAGGTCACGACGCGGGGGGGTATGGCTCGAGGAGTTCTCAGACATAATGAAGGCGTTCGAAAATGTAGAACAAGGAAAGAGAAATCCGGGTCTCTACCTTGGCAGGCACGTCTAGAGCAGAGGATTGATCGCCAGAAATGCGCTCTAAGAAATGAAGGAAGCAAAGTGAGGAAATTCTTCGTTTTCGCCTATTTATAGGCGCGGGGCACAAGCTCGAAATTCCCGAAAGACCAGGGGCCTTTTTGCAAGGAATTTGAAAAGTTATCATTATTATGGGCGGGAATCGAGACGCCAAGAGATTTGCGTGACGCTTGGAATCCCGCATAGTGTCGGCCGAGGTGACCTCCGAGGCGCAGCTCGCCTGCTAGCTCGGTGCCCCCGGGAATAGTTCGCCAGACCTCAAGTTCTCCAGCTCGCCCACACATTGGACAAAGTCATGATGCGCGCGAGCTGGGGGGCAAATGTTGATATGGCGAACTAATACGTCGATTTCAGAAATAATCCCCAAGGTTTGCCAGGTCGCCAGAGCTCATCCGAGCTGGAGAAGGTCCAGAGATCGCCTGTCTGTGGGTACACCAGAGCTCGCCCGATACCCCGAAATCTGGTCAAGGCTCGAGAGCTCGCCCAACCTACCGGAGCTCGCTGGGAGCTCGCCCATAAGCTCACTCGTTAGTCAATAGGACCCTGATGGCGCGCTCTTTTTCCCTCCGTCCGGTTTGTCCACAAGGGTGGTTTACGGCGAGGTTTTTAATGAGGCCCATCTAGTCTAAGGCATAGTAGTAGGACGAGGCGCGGTAGGGGAAGCGGTGTGAGAGATCAAGACGAGGGTAAGGAACTCTTGTCAACATCGGGAGCCACATAGGCTCGTAAGGTGCCGTCTCACACTCGCACACCTATAAATAAGATCTCTCTTGTACTATTCAGACAATTCTCACAATTCTGAAAATTAATACAATCCCTACTGCAATATTTCTCTCTCAAAATTCTCTACTCTCCCTCCCCAAGAACACAAATTCAAAGATTATTGTTTGATAGGATTAACATGTTGTAAAGCCACATAAACAACATCGATTAACAAATTTTATCAACACATTTACTCTAGATGTAACACACATTTGCAGTAACACAAATTTACTCCTAGTGTAACATAAATTTGCAGTAATACATATTTACTCTAATTGTAACACATATTTGTTCCTCAATTTGTGTTATTATATGAGCATATATGTGTTACTATAGGATAAAATGTATTTTTATTAAGAATAAATATGTGTTACACATACAATGTAACATATACATGTGTTACATTGCATGAAAAATATTTACTTCTACAAAAATAAATGAATATGTGTAGAAAACAACATTTAATCTGGTTGTAACACACATTTTGCCTTAAAGTAACATGCATTTGCCCCAATTGTAACATACCTGGGAGCGAAAATCACAAGCTAAGCGAATTTTGGAAAAAAAAATACTCAAATTCGATTCGACCAGGTTTAGACCCGCGAATTTTCAAAAATGGATATTTCTACGGATCTTAGATTCGTAGTATATAAGTGTTTGTCTATAAATATAAGTATATAATCGTATTAACTTCGTATTATGACAAGGGGGTTTGTGTAATAAATTATTAACAAATCTTGTATTGAATCATGTAATATTAAATGAGTGGTGACACAAATTTTATTTAAAAATATATTAACCACGAATTTTATTCATATTTTTATGGAGTAATTTTTGTGGGAGATTTTCTCACCGTGAAATAAATATCATCTTTTCAATAAAATTATTATCATTTTAAAGTAAAAATGCATCATTTAAAAAAATAATGTAAAGTGTATCATTATAAAAGGAAAACTTGAAAAATAATATGTTTCACATTTTATAAATTGTATAATTTTTCAAAAAATATATGTAAAATGTCTTTAATGCAAAAAATTGAAAAATAATAAAAATATATTTTACATTAAAAAGTTAATGTGTTCATTAGAAATTGATTTTGTAGCAACTCTATTTTTCATATTTATCTTATTTGGACGTTCCAACTCTATTTTATATTTCTAAAAAAAATTAAAAGATAATTTTTATAATTTTGTATTCAGATGCTTCTTTTCTTTTTTTTTTTCAACTTGTATATTATCTTTCAAGTATGGAAATAGTTTCGGATGATTGAAGTCATAGTTTTATGGTATGATGAAATCAGATTAAATTTTTATGTATTTCTTAATAAATTAATATATTTGAATTTTCTCACTTATGATGATAAAGTATATTAGTGGGTGGAAGAACGTAAAGCAAATGAATATAAAAACAATTGTTGGTTAAGCTACAAAGACAGTTCCAAGTGTGAAACTTAATAAAGTCGTTGAATTATTGAAAGGATGCATTCCATGGTGGTGTTCTTTGATGACAAAGCTCATTTTGATTTTTTGACCAAAGAAAAAGTGCCTCTAATCTGGATGTATCATTGAATATAAATAAATTAACTGCTTTTTTTTTTTAAGAAAAATAAAATCTAAGACAAAGTTATATAAAAGATAATACTATCAATACATTTAGGATGTGTTTTGTTTAAAAGACTAAATAGTCTATCCCGCTAAAACATGCATATTTTGGTAGAAATAGTTTTATTTTAGCGAAAGATAAAACTCGTAAAAGGAGATGACAATCATATAAGGCATGAAAGATCTCGCTACTAAACTTAGAGAAGGTAAAAAAAAATAAAACCAACAAAAAATAATATTACCTAGCTAGTAGTATAATTTATCTTAACTGAACAATATTAATTATTTCTATTAAATAATATTAATTGTGTGCTTACCGCAAATAACGCACATAAGTGTGACTAATATCCTTCTTCTCGAATGAGATGATCAATTACTTAACTTTAAAAAAGATGTAATTAATTAACGCCCATTCTAACAAGTGAAAATAATTATTAGATTTGCACACTTTGCCATCAATCTATCTTCGTTGTAAATGATCTCTAAGGGTGTGTTTGCAAGAGATTAAAAAAGTGAATAATCACTTTTTTTGGGAAGTTGGTGAGATCCAACTTATCCCAAGAAAAAATAATTCTACACTTTTTTAATCTATCGCAAACACACCCTAAGTGTGCTTTGCGATTGTATTTCTATCTCAATTTTCGTCGTTAACTTCTGACATTTTTGTAGTAATTTTTAAAATGTATTTGCAATTGTTCGGTGGAGAAAGAAATAGGAAAAATTACGAAATAATTCACAAAATTAACAATAATTAATAAATTAGTTTTGTGCAAAAAAAAAAAAACACTTTTGTGCAATTATTATGAACCAACTTATAAATATATTCACTTTTCTGAATTGTAAATGCCAAAAAAATATTACTCAATATTTTAAATTTTTAATATGATGTACTCCCTCTGTCCCGCAGGAATTTGCACACTTTCCTTATTTGGACGTCACACACAAATTTGCACACTACTAAAAAAGGAAGCATTGATTTACGTGCACACTCACAAACCTTTACACATATTTACCCATATACCACTACTTTATATATAAAACTATTTTTTCTTAAAAAATGTGTCGTCCCGTAGGGTGCAAATTCCTACGGGACGGAGGGAGTATTATTTTGGTTCTACTACATCTTGGGCTTGAAATAAATTAATGGCTGACATATTTCAGTTGGGCCAAAACATATATCTTGGGGTTGAACAGTATTTTAGATTGGAATATATTATTGGAGCTGAAATTGTGTATCTTAGTTTTAATTAATTAATTATATTGATATATTATATTTAATGCATACAGAAATTTTTTAATCACAAAGTTTATTTTCAGTTTTTTTTTTCATCTAGTGTGTACACACATTCAATAGTTGATATTATTTATTCTAAAAAAATATAGATTGATTATATTAAAAAGTTTACATTGGTTTTCCATATAAAATTTTTAGTGTAATCAATTCATACTTTTCAATATAAATAATCACATTTTTAAATAGACGATGTAATAGGTGCATTTGAGACTTCACAATTATTTTCGTATTTCAATACTAATTAATCTTATAACTTTGTATTTTTCAACATTCTGCGTACAAGCGGTACTACTTTTTTATCGTCTTATTTAAATGTGAATTTATTTATTTGTTTTTCAATTTAAGTTACATACTACCCCATTGAAAATAGTTTAGTCTTGTATGTATTAAATACACTGTACAATTTAAATTTATTTTTTACTCCTTTCATTCATAATAGATGGTTCTATTTTTCTACACATAGTTTAATGCAGTGTATCTGAGAGTATTATAGAATATTATGAAATACATTTACGAATTTAAAAAGTGTATATAAAAATTATGAAAAAGTATTTATGAAACCATTAATTAATAAACATTATTTATTTGTGGTTTGGTTTATTTATCTTGCATGCATCTATTGTATTAATCAAGAGAGTGGATTTTATATAAAAATATTTAATCAATAAGCTTATATAAAATTATTTTAAAATATTAAAAGTATCAAAAGTTTCGGATAAAAGAAATTAATAATAATTAAAATAAAATATCATTGATCTCGAATTCTGATGCTCTTGATTAATCATTAAATATTTAATATTATTAAAAAAAATTATATTAAATTTATTATAATCAATTTTCATACAAAATTTGGTTAAATAGGATGAAAATTTAATTATATATATGTAAATTATAACAGTGGAATCCCACTAGGACTACTACACTACAGTGTCCTATCCAAAGAAATTAAATTGTGATAAAGTCATACATCCACTCGAAGATAGTACTATTGATCTCTGGCAATTCCCGCTAGACAATAATTCATATTACGAATGCTGAATGCACCCTCACTCCACATATTATTAAATAAAATTTTCTCCAGATTTTAGTTTTCAAGTATTAGGGGATCGTTAAAATCGAATCGGATAAAGCTCTAATCCATTTATTCCGAAATTCATTAGAACTGCCCTACATTATAGGTATTGTCCATTAAATATCTATGGGGCAGTATGCCATTTTAATTAGTTAGAAAATGAATCCATTGATTCCAATAATCTTTGGGAACGTTGTTATATATATCACTTTATTTATACCCAGGGACGGACTTATCTTAGGTACATGGAGGGCATTGGCCCCCCTAAAAATTTTAATTTTTTAATATAAATATAGTGTTTTCTATATATAACTACTATGTAAATATGTGATTGATTTTGAAGTAATGCATAAATTCTCTTTTTCTAAAAAAAACGAGGATTAAATTCCTATAGTCTAACTTTTGTTTTTTTTTTCTAGTTCCATTGCTTTATTTTAATTAAGTTTTAAGATTAAAATATTTAATATTATTATTTATTTATTTTACTATCACAAAAAAATCGTTAATAAAATTTCACATTTTAGTATTAAATTTTTTCAAGTACTATGTTATATAAAATATACAATATGTGGTGCTTAATAACATTTTAATAAATTTTAAAAATATTTATTCTTTAAATTAATAGAATAATTAGAATTTAAATTTTTTGATGGATATTGTGATTACATTCTAACTAAAGAAAGAAATTAATTTTTTTAATGATATTAATATTTTAGAAATTTCAACACCATCCCACCTCTTTTGTACAATCGGAATAGTTAATTTTTTTTTTCAAAATCATAACAAAACTTAACTTGTTCAATTTGAATTAATTATGAAATTAGATGTTTTGATAAATTTATAATGACTTTTTTATAATGAGTAAGTCTTTTGTGAACTCGAGTTCACATGAACTCGTATCACTATTATGTTTAATCACTATCATTGTTATTCATATATACTATCACTGTTATAAAAATATACTTAATTTTTTAACAGTGATAGTGTATATGCATAACAGTGATAGTGTATACACATAACAGTGATAATTGATGAACCCGAGTTCACGGTGAACTCGGGTTCATACAAGTTTTTGTCTTTTATAATTATAACATTATTTCATCTATATAGAAATATTAATCGGGGCTCCCTGTCCAAAATTTCTGGCTCCGTCACTGTTTATACCCGATGCTTTCTAAATTGTAAATAAATACTTCTAATTCAGTTAATATGGTGTTCTTAATGTTTTCTTTTCAAATTAATTTGGTGGTATTTTAAGGTAATATTTTATATATTTTCTGTTATATATAGAGGAAGTTTTTTAAAAATTACAGGAAGTTAATACCTTAATATATATATCAAATAGGAGTATATATTATCATGAATTCTAATTATCATTTATTAATTGGAGTAAAAATATCATATTAATTGAGTTACTAATCAAGCAGATTATTTAACAGCAATTTTTTTTTTTAGAACGTCAATAAAATTTGGTTTAGGGAGGCCATTTCTTGCAAAAGGGAAATACATTTAAAATTATGAGCAAATCACATGAGGTACATTCATGTTAATCACAAATTTAATTAAGTTAGTTCGCATTTTTAAATATAATTTACTTTTCTGTTAAAATAATATGAAAATAGGAAGCACATGCATACTCACATTCGAGAAAATAGAGTAGTTTTTTTTTTTTTTTTAATGCAAGAGTTTTATATTGTCTCAAAAATGTTTTTGTCACGTTTTTAACAGTATTTAGGTGTTAAATAATATTATCTCAGCACATGATCACGGTAGCTAGTAGCCAAATGTTTTCATTACGTTTGAATTTGCATGTGTGTTATAATAGTGAAACCTTGCACATTTAGTATGTGTTTGGTAAGGGATATAAAAAATAATAATATGATATTTTTTTTATTGGATTATCTTGTTTGTTAAGGGGTATAAATTTTATATTGACTCATTTTTTATACGGTCGACCCTTTAAAAAAAGAGGTCATATTACACTATTTTTACTGTTCACAGTATAATAAATTATCTCACATTTTTTTGCCTTACAATTTTTGTTTTACTTGAATAGTAATTTTTGTTCTTATATTTACATATACGCTCTACCAAGTAAAATTAATTTTTTTTTCTCTCTCTATATATTATGCCCTACCAAGTGAGATTACTTTTTGGATTAGTCTTATATGCACCAGGTGCACCGTGCAACTGAAGTTCATTTTTTAAAAGTTACACAAAATACTACTGAAAAGTTACACATGTTATTACTGAAAAGTGTATCTTTCGTAGTGTAACTTTTCAATAATAATTTGTGTAACTTTTTAAAAATACACTTGAGTTGTCGTTGTAACTGGTGCACAAGAGACTTACTCTACTTTTTAGGATTAATTTTATGTAATTTTTCTATTACACCCTACCAAATAATATAATATTGGTTTTACTTATAAAATTTATAACTTCTAGTATTGTCTACCAATCATCACCCAGTATCAAACTAATCCCTTCTTGTTGATATAGAGCCACAATCATGCTAAAAACAACTATTGAGTATGTCTCTTGGTGAATTAAATTCATAAAAACTCTCTTTTAAAGTATTCTTCTAGACTCCGTTTGGTAGTGTATAGAAAATTAGTATATAGTGACGAGATTTCAATTATTAAGTGAGAAATTTGTATTAAATTTTAGTATTTGGTAATAAATACTTAAAAATATATTATTTTTGTAATCTTGTTTGGTAGAGCGTAGTTGGTATAATTTAACATTTATTTTTAATGATTTAATTTTTTTATTGGTGTTTGGTAGGAAATATATATTAATATTTAGGAAAAAAATGTTTTCAATGATAACACTTTTCCCATAGTACCCTCTTTCAATTTCTTATACGAGTCACTGTTACGAAAATATATGTAGTAACACTCATGGGGTGAGATTCAGATTATATACTTAACAGTGAAAATGTGTATAAGAATTGGTAGAAGAAGTTCCGACCCGTTACTGTTCATGGGAACGGGTCGGAGACTTCATTGTAGAAAACTGTTACAAACCATAAAAAAAAAACCCTTATCTCACTCTTTTTCCTCCTACCAAACACAACCCTAGTATATAAAGTATCATATTTTAAAAAAATATTTGACTTTATCTTAATTTTTTTAAATACTAAATAAATACTCCATTTGCACATTATAAGTTTTTCACTTTTATTTTTTTATATTTCACAATAATTTTTTTTATTTCATAAAAAGTTAAAATATATTTACTAATAAACAAATACATTTTCAAATAACTATTATTTATATTTCACAATTTTTTTTATTATTTTACATAAAATTATTATGTACTCCATCCGTCCCAGGAGTATTTGCATCCCTGAGATGACACAAGGTTTAAGAAAAATGTATTTTTTAAATAAAGTAGTAGTGTATGGGTAACTGTGTGGAAAGTTTTGTGAGTGTACACACAAATCGATGTTTTCCTTTTAAGTAGTGTGCAAATTGATTTGTGATAACCCAAAATAAAAAGTGTGCAAATTGGTCTGGGACGGAGGGAGTAGTTCACTGTATATTAATAATAAATATATTTTGGGGGAGTATTACTTTGGAAATACACGAAAATAGGTTTGTGGAGGTGTTGCCGACACCACCAGCTGTCAATGGTAAAAAAACAAAATTAATTAAATTTGAGTTAATTGGTTTGAAATTAATTAATGGAATGATCGAAAGCTACTTTTCACACAAAGTTAAACCCCCTTTCGCCGGCTAATTGAGTTTGTATGTTAGTCCCCTGAGCTAATGGATACACCGTGCATAAAACGTTATATAAGCTTTTTATTTTTTTTCCATTTTTTTAAAAGGATCATTTTAAATTATTCAAATTAATATTCGAATGACGAAGAGTAGGATACACGATATATATTTCATACACATGAACAATTAAATTTGAAATAATAATTTTTACTATATTTGGGCCAAGTTAATTTTGCAATACAGATAAAATTCTGATAATATACTCCCCAATGCAATTATTATATTTGCATTTATAATGAGGTATTATTTATATTGAAAAAATAGTTGAAATTTTTTCTTCTACTGAAAAATAATAATTCTCCCTGCTTTTTACCTAAATGTGGTTCCCCCATTAAATTTAGAGTTCATTGAGCAGCTTGAATTGCTATGTGCATTACTAAATTGACCAAAGTTTCAAATTTAACTAGAAATAATTTTCTTTTACTATTTTTTAATATAACAAATACAACTCAACATAAACACAAATATAATAATTGCACTTATCTTTTATACATATGTTAATAATTGCAGTTATTATATTAAAAATTTATAAGATTTTTCTTGTATCTAAAATTTAAATTTATTGAAATCTTATACCACGAATCATCTTCCAAATGATTTTTATGTGTGAAAACTGAAAAGTACAAGTCATTGGAACAACAGCTGCAGTTTCCATGTAAATTAGTCCTACAAAAAAACTTATTATACTTGCACATGGAACTAATAAATTCCTTATATAACCATGGAGATATAAATTAATTACGGAGCAGTTTTTACACACATACACACATTTTAAAATACACTCTCCATTTCAAAATATATGTCATTTTAGCTATTTATATTTTTGTCATAATATATGTTATTTTAACTTTTTTTCCCCAAAACACCCAATCAACTTCAATTAACTATTTCCCAATGCATTGCTATTGGTTAAAATAACATTTTTTAATATGTGTGCTAGATGCTAAAATGACATATATTTTGAAATGGAGGGGGTATATTACTAATTGAAATATTAATTACGGAGTTTGTCGTGGGAATCAGTTTTATTCAAAAATCATCTCATAACTATTTTTTAAGATTTTTTAGGATTTTAAACAAATTAATTTTTTTTTTTCTCAAATTTTGTTTGAACTCAAATGGTAAGCTCAAGCTTGACTTGTGTATAAAGTTTTTAGTTCACAAATAATTCGACTATAGCACGATAAAGTAAACTAAACTAAGCTAATTTTGAGTTTAGACCCAAATAATTTGTGATTGGTTTAAGCATCCTTTTAACTTATATTACTATTTAATAAAATAACTAATACCTCCTCACTAATATAACATTTAAGTTCAAATATATATTAACAAAATGTTATATAGACTATTTTTATGATACACTTTATTATAAATTATTTCATGAGCTTAATTTTTTGGAAAATTTTAAAAAATTCACAAAATTGACACTATTTATAAATTGATCTTTTGCAGAAAAAATACTTATGTGCAGAAAAAAATACTTATGTGCAGAATTTGTGAATCAATTTGTATATATAACTATTTTTTTAAACTAATATGTAAGTGACCCTAAATTTTATAGACTTATTAAAAATTTTACATAATTAAAATTTATACTTATAAACCACCTTCACACAAAATTTACTTAAACCTTCATCTAACTACTTAAAAATTGTACGATTAAAGAGTTTGTTATCATCCAAAATTTAGGTTTGTCCCATCCTTAATTTTCCTCGTATGAAAAGACGAGTATACAAGCCATTCTTTGTTTTCTGAGATTTTCACTAACGGGTGAAACTTATATATATAACACTAAATCTGCAAAAGAAATATAAAATTAAAAAAAATCACGCACCTTAAATATCAACTCAATTATCATAATCCCCATATTTAACAGACTAAACGTCGATTACAAAAACAATTACTAACACCGCCACAATTATTTTTTTTCCCAATGTAATTAGAGTCAAATAATTTATTTATGCTAATTTAATATCTACAGAAACCGAGGAAGACCGATAAGTCATGAAGCAAAATAAAATTTAGTACTGCAATGCAATTAATGCCTATTTTTCAATTGCAATTAAAATATACATGTTGCTAAAAAAATAAAGTGAAAAAATTTCATAAAAGAAAATCAGACAATTAGAGTAGAGTACATCAATCAAAGAATCTTCCTTACAGACGGATCCTTTGTTCTCTACCTTCAGACAACTATATATATATATATATATATGTGTGTGTGTATGCATCAAACACACCAAAAAAAAAAAAAAAAAGGTAAAACTAGGAAATTAAAGAGATCTAAACAAAAAAAAGAAAGGGAAAATTAATATTGCCTGGCTCCATTCTGTTTGCCTGTGTTTCCTTAAGCTGTTAGAATCAACAAGAGCCCTCTACAAAATGACCGTCGTGAGGAGCGATCCGACGCCGTATTGGCCATAGTTGGGCAAGGGCAGATCGGTCATTCCATGCACAGAATCAAAATCAATGGGGAAGGAGGGAAGAGTAAGTGATGCTCTCTACGTTTCCGCATTTGGTTTCCAAAACATGCTCCACCAACTCTCTCTCTCTCTCTCTCTAGAATTGTTGTGTATATGTCGACATGGGGGGTGAGTAAAGCTGTAAGCAGGATGGATGGATGTATATTGTGTATATATATATATTGAATAGTGCTGTTACGCGTACATGAAAGTAATTATTAGTATTACATTTTGTGCCTCTTCATCTCTCTCTCTCTCTCTACCCTAATGCGGATGGAGGGCGTTGGGGAGTGGAAGAAGGCGGAGAAGGGGGGGTTGTTATAAAGAGGGGCCCATTGGGAAGAAGAATGGACATTTTGGGGTGGGTGGAGCCGTGGAGGATGGGATGAGTAGCCTCAAATTATACTCCCCCCACAAGCCAAATCTATTAACTTTTTTTTTATTCATTTATTTACAATATATTACTTCCTCTATACATAATAATTAATCTATTTTTTTTTTAATTTAAGTATGATAGGTTAGAGAGTATTACGAGATATTGTGAGATTTATTTATGAATTTAAAAATTATATATAAAAAATATATATACATATTTTTCATATAGTACTATTTTTTAATTTGTAAATTAACCCCACAATATTTTATAATATCATTCAATATATAGCAATAAACAACATGTATATCATCTTTATGAATAATTAATTTATTCATAAATTAACCCGTCATAATTTTACTGTACACTTAATTAATTATTTGACGTGCTCTTTTAATAGTATCAATAAAAATTTATATTAGGTAGTTTTATACTCATCCTGTGTCCCAATTTTATTTTGGGTCACTTACATATTGGTTCAAAAAAATTACTATATTTACAAATTGGTTCAAAAAATTTGCACGGTAGTATTTTTTTTTTGCACGGGACCAATATGTAATTTTTGTCAATTTGTTGAACCATTTTATATTTTTCCCTTTTATTTTCTCATGTCATAATTCACATTTACATATATTTTTAAATTTTACTATTAATTACAAATAAAAATATATTTGTATAATTTCATTTATTTAAGTTAATTAATATTCTTTCATAAAAAAATATTTTATTTATTTAGTTATAAATTAATTTAAAAAATAATTAAAAAGTAAATAAAAAATAAAATTGAAAAAAAAAAAAGAAAAAGAATCTCATTTATTTATATCACATGTCGCATGTCAAGTGGAATTCCAACTATTCAAGACAATCATGTTTTAAAATAAAATGACTCATATACAACTAAAAATGATCCGTTCCATTCTATGAAGTTGTTTTACGCAAAATTCTCTCATTAATATCCTGAATATTATATTAAATATTATTATTTTTATTTACACATACATAATCTGATTTATTTATTTTTTATACTTCAAAATTTAGAAAATTAATTTTCAAGTTCTCATTCGCTCGTTTATTTAATTTTTAAAATTGTACAACCTAGCCCTGTAGAAATTTGCATCATACAAGATAACACATTTTTTAAAAGAAAATTATTTTATATATAAAGTAATGACATATGAGTATATATGCGTATGAAATTTTGAGTGTGTATGCAAATTAATACTTTAATTTTTTAGTATTGTGCAAATTTGAGTGGAGCATTCAAATAAAGACCATGTGCAAATTCTTGTAGGATTGAGAGAATACATTTTTGAATGTGATAGGTTTTATATAAAAAAAATCTCCTCCCGTCAACAAAAAATGTGATTACTTATTTTCATATGGTTTAATACGATACGTGTGGCGTATTTATTTTGGGTTCCATTTATGAATAAAATTTTGGACTTTATACATAATAGACCTCAACAAGACAGCACAATATCAGATAATACCATCTAACATATCGAATTAAAATAAGAGCAAATAAATATGCATATTTTTTTTGCAGATGGAAATAGTATTATTTATTGTAACACAGATTATTATATGAATATAATTATAATAAGCTTATCATGATACATTTTAAAGTATCTAATATTTTACCGGGAATATTAAAAATCTCATAAAAATATATATAATTTGGACTAATGAATTAATAATATTATATTATAATTATTATTAGTTTTATTAATTCTAAATTTTAATTAAATATATAATACTTTAAAATTATTTTCATATAAAACCAATTCTTGTTGTAATTAATACTCCCTCCGTCCCAAAACTATTTTCACACTTTTCTTATTTGGACGTCCCAACTCTTTTTTTACACACCTAAAAAGGAAACTTTTTACACTCATAAAAGTCAATAAAGTACATTTTTTTTTTAATATTTAACTTTACACTCACATACTTAATTTTTCTTAATTCGCGTGCCTGGAACTACTATGAAAGTAGTTCCGGGACGGAGGGAGTATCACCTATTGAAAATAATGAATTGCGAGATAGGTGGGAGTGTAGCACGAAAAGTGACACCAAAGTTTTTCTTAGCCTGTCTTAATTATCTCAATTTTTGGCTTTCGGGGCGGTCAAGTTATTCACCTCTGACTCGCTTGTTGAATTCTCAATACGAACATACTCGCCGTAGAAGAAAAGACACGTCAACTTTAATCGACTCCATTTCCCTTCTTCTTCTTTTTTCCCTTTAATTTCCACTGCCTCATAATTTTGCACAAATATTCCTCACGTGTGCTTTAGAAATAAATAAAAATTGGAGAAGTCCGTATTTATTTTATGAAGGGAATGTGAATTATACAACTAACTCTATCTGGAAATAATGTATGTTAATGTAAAATTAATTAATAAAATATATTTAAGTATTAAAAAATTGAATAAACAAACACCGATGAATTCTCATCCTTGCAAACTTTGAACTGATGTGTGTGGTAGTAGTTGGACTCATGTCTGACATAAGAATTATGTCCGTTTTAAATAGAATGTATTTATGTGAAAGGAGTGAAAGTTGATGTATAAATATGATGATATAGAAAATAAAATGTATGGTTGTCTAATTTATTGTTACCCTGATCCATTTAAATTTTAGTTATGCGCATCATTAATTTTATATTCATAGAATTATTTATTTATAGATGAATAATACAACACACTGTAATTATTCTTACTTTATCTATTATTTCTTTAAAAAAAATTCTCATGTACATCAACATATTTATAGAGTGAAGAAGTAGTTATTATATATTTCATTCGTCTTATTTTTTAAAATAATATAGCGATATATGAATAAATATTTTTATAATTTTGTGAATGTGTGAATAAATTAATATTTTTTTAACAATCTGCAAATTAATGTATAATGTTCAAATAATAACAATGTAATTTCTACTACCTCCGTCCCACAAAAGTTTGCATACTTTCCTTTTTAGTTTGTCCCACAAAAGTTTACATACTCTCAAAATGAAAATATTCCTTTAAATCTCCACCTTTAAAATTTTTACCTCACAATCTCCACCATACACATTCTACTCATTGCACTTTTTCTTAAAACCTGTGCCCAGAAAAATACAGCAAACTTTCCTGAGACGGGGGTAGTAATATATATATATATTCGATATGTTTTTAAAGGCCCCTTTCAACTTTTATATTTGTGTTGGGGTTGGGGGAGGGGGGGGGGGGGTGGGGGGGATGGGTGGGTGGTTGTTTGAAAGGCCCCTTTCAACTTTTATATTCGATATGTTTTTTTTCTGGTAAGACACAAAGTTTCCCTTTCATTCAACCCATCAATCATGTGTGAGGTTTCTACTCGATCTCGAGATCAATTCATTACACCTTTTACCCACCCTAGCCTCCCCATTACATGCAAATGCAATATCTCTCTACTGTAATTGCATTGTTCCCTAGATGGATTTTATGTGTACTGCTCAGCATATTCATTTCAATCATCTCATTATTAATAATTTCTTGTATTTGTCATTTTGTGATGCATGTGTACTTTATCCAATGGTATTTTAATTTCATTATTTGAATAGTTACTCCCACCGTCTTATTTTAATTTGTTAAAATAAAATAATGCAGTTTTTTTTAAATGTTTTTTTATAAATGTTGAAAGATAAAATGTATAGAGTAGAATAATTTTTCCTACATCATTGGAAAAACTTAGATTATTGTTCAAAATTATATTGATAAATATAGCGACATAAAGTGTAAATATAAAAATGATGTAAAATGGTTAGTTTAATTTAGATGGTAGATCTGTTTTGGAGATGCATATGGTAATTTAGATGATGTTAGTTCAATTGAAATATCAAGTTTAGATAAGTTAATTAATCACCAAACAATTATCTAATTATCTAGTTCATGTCAGATCGTGTCTTTTAGCTGTCAAATCTCATAATTATCTAATTTTGATGACCAATAATATAATGTGTATATGTACCATTGAACTAATTATTGTACTACAGTTATTATTGTAAATTTTTATTTTGAATTTTTCGGTCGGCCAAATTTCCAGCTAGCTAGCTAGACACATGTACCTTATTGAATAATCGTCTGTACAATTAATAGTGATTCGTATTGTACTGTAGTATTGATTATTGTACTAACCTTATTTTGTCTGTACTATTTAATCAATATTTAAAAAATTAAAATAAAATTATACAGCTTAATCGGATTTAAAAAAAGGATAATGACATGAAAAACTAGAAAACCCTATCCATCATCAGATTAAAAAAAAAACAGATGGTCTACACTAGGATTGGTTTACATGAAAAGAACAAAAACTTTAATGAAAATCTAACATCTAGAACACACTTACAACCGCATTCCTTAAAGATAATTTTTTGCATTCTCCCAGTACTTTTTCGGATCTAGGAGTGAATCTATTCACAGTTGGGTGATTTCCAAAAACTCCGAACCTCCACCAAGAAAGTCCTTCAACCTTTCTACCAGGAACAACTCCCAAACTGACAAATCGGGAAAAGCCCCAAAAATCATATCTAATCTAAAATCCAATCTAAATAAAATTATCAAATCTAACCCATAAAAACTATTGAGAATATTAACCTGAAATCAAATGTATCAACACAACATATCTTTTGAACCCCATCATGAAATCACAAAATTAATCTTACCTGACGATGATCGCCGCCTAGAATTGCTCCTTCGGGCATGCTTTGTTCAGGTCCGTAAAGTCAATGCAGAGTCTCCACGTCCCATTGTGTTTCTTCACCAGGACGGGGTTCGCGACCCACTGCGGACACAAAGCTTCCTTGATGAGCTTGTTATCTAACAACTTCTCCACCTCAACTGTTAGAGCTGCATACTTGTCTGGTCCATACTTCCTCCGCTTTTGGCGTACGGGCCTCCTCGTTGGATCGATGTTAAGTCTGTGGCAAGCATGTTCCAACGGGATTCCCGTCATGTCTTCGTGGGACCAGGCAAACACGTCCAGGTTGGTCATTAAGAACAGCTCCATCCTCGACCGGTACGGTTCAGGTAACTCAGAACCGATGAAAAGTTCTAAGTCCCTTTCCTGGTCCACCGGGAGTGCCGTCAACTCTTCCATGGGGGTGGCTTTTCTCTTTTGACTTTTCCACCTCGGGTCGCTGATGAACTCGTCCCACTCCTCCTGTGACATCTGCGCAGGCTCGTGGCCTATGCGCGGTTCGAGGTCATCGAGTTGGCTTTCAGCTTGGGCGAGCTCGTCAGCTGTGAGCACCTCCGATGGTTTGTCAACTTGAGATGGTGCGGTGACTTGGGGAGTTGGGTCAACATCCATTGGTGTTGGTTCTTGACCTCCCGCAGGTCCCCCATCTTGGGCTTCATCAACCACCTCCATGGGAGCAGGTTGCTGCTCCTGCGCAGGTGCTAATCTCTGCGCAGGTCTCAACACTTGGGTTTCTTCCCAGTCCTCCATTGGTGTCGGTTGTGTGTCTTGCACAGGTCCAATGCCTTGATTGATTTTTGACAAATCGCCTACCTCCATCATCTCAGTTTCACCCGAGATGACGTCTAGGATGTTTGGCTTGTCTGCAGGAATCTGTACGTCCTCCTCAAGGACTTGGACTCGTGTCACCACTTTTTTGACCTGACCATCTTTCATTTGGAGTAAACACTCTCGGACCTTCTTCTGGTCACCTTTTATAGTTCCGGCACCTTTTGGGGTTGGGAATTTCAAACAGTAGTAGTAGGTCGAACACGCCACTTTAAATTCATTAATAAATGGGCGGCCAAGGAACTCGTTGTAGGAGGACTGCTGGTCGACAACAAGGAAATCTATGAGCCTAGTCAGTCTCCTTTCAGGGTCCTCAGCCGATACAAGCTGGACGCTCAACCTAACACTACCTAGGGGGACGGTTATAGCTTCTCCGAACCCCACTATCCTAGCATTGCTAGGTTCCAGATACGACTCAAAATCACCTAAGGCATCCAAGGTGGATTTGAAGAGAATGTTGGTGAATGCGCCAGTGTCCACAAGTAGCCTGTGAACTCGGACGTTCATGATGTTGGCGGTTATCACCAACGAGTCATTGTGGGGGCATCAGTACCCCCTCCAGGTCCGCTGAGGAAAATGTCAGCTCGTCAGCAAGCTGTGAGATGGACCTGGGGCCGGAGCTGCTTTCCTGGACTTGGTTTATGGCCCAGATCTCGGCCTTCCTTTTTCTCCTGGATATGGAGGATCCCCCGTCCTGGAGACCTCCGGCAGCTCTGATCTCCTCCTCGAGAACTAGGAGCTCTCGGGTGGGCTCCAAGTTTTGCTGAGGCTGGAGAGGTGCTCTCCGTCTGTTGTGGGGACCAGGTTGGTCTGCTTCCTCTTCTTCATCATCGGAGGTAGCCCTCCTTTCGAACCTCGGTCTCTTAGCTCACGAACTCGGCTAGCTTCCCGTCCTCGTAGAATTTTTAGAGTTGCTTGAGGAGGTCTCGACATTCGCTGGTGAAGTGGCTGATGACCTGATGGTAGGCACAGAATTTGTTGGGGTTGAGCTTCGTACGGTCCTGGCGGATCCGCCTCGGCTCTTCTAGCATGGCCTTGCCTTTGACGGCAGTGAAGACGTGGTCAACGGAGACAGTGAGGACCTGTTTGAGCTTTTCTTTGAGCTCGTCTCCCTCGCCAAAGGCTTTTAAGTTCCGGGGGGCTTTGTAGGCGCCCCCAGACTTCTTCCCGTAGGGTTTCCTTTCTTCGTGGGCACCAACTTCTTTTAGTAGTGCCTCCTGCATAGCCACGAACACCCCCGCCTTGTGACAGAATTCACTGTAGGTGTTGGGACATGCGAGGTGCATCTCTTTCCAGAGATCGGTGCCCCTTTTGAGCCCGGTCATCGCTGCGACGACCTTGGTATCCTCACTTACCGGCTCGCCTTCTAGCAGGATTTTGTCGAACCTTTCCAGGTACTGTTGGTTTGTCTCGCTCTCGCCTTGATGGATGTTGGCGAGTCGGTGCTTCTGGGTAAGGTAGGATCCGAACCCAGAGAAGTGGGCCAGGAACTCCCGCGAGAGTTGGCCAAATGAGCAGATTTACCCTGGGGCGAGTGAAGAGAACCAGCGGTGAGCTCGATCCCCTAGGGTCAGCGGGAAGTTCCGGCACTGGGTGGAGTCGGTGGCGCCGACCGAAATCATGAAGTCCGCATACTTGGCCAGGTGGACTTTCGGGTCCGATTCGCCTTCGTATACGGACATCACCGGGAACTAAATTTTCTTCTGGATCGGTGCGCGGAGGAAGGCAGGCGCCAATGGAGAGGTGGGGAGGGTCGTGGCGTCAGGTCCGCCAGACTTGGCTGCTACTTGTGCTTGTAGCATTTCAACGATCCTTTTTAGTGAGGCCAGCTCGTCATCCCGGGTCACCTCTGGCGGAGGCTGCTCAAAGGTCGTGCGTCTCGCGGACGCACATCCCCGAGGTGCCTCACTCTGGGGTGACCTCTCGGTGGTGGGCTGAAATTGGCGTCCGTCGTGGGGGCCTAGCCGGTCAGTGGCGGGCCTCCTCAGCCTTTCGTGGGCTAATCTGCGTGGCTGCTGGTCGGAGTCCCCATGGGACGCAGCTGGGGCCGCCGTCCGCTCGTTTTCCCCATATCTCGGGCCTAGGCGGCCTTGGAGGACCTCCCTCCTTTGTGATTGGTGAGTGCCAGATGCCCCGGTGTAGGCTGACTCCCTTCCGGTGTAGGGAGCGGGATTCTCTCCCGCCATTTTGGTCTTGCCAGTCCTCTCACTGCGCTGGCGAGCTTGTGCCGAGCTGGCCTCCTGCTCGGTGGGGAGTATGCTGTAGTCCCCTCTGGTCTGGGTGCCCTGAGTAGGCCTGGTCTGCTCCCGGGTTTCGGCAGCTGGAGCTCGCCTGGGTACTCGGGCGAGCTCGTCCTGCTGCCTCTGTTGCAACCTTTGTAAGGTCGCGATGGTGCGTTGGAGCTCGTCGGGGTCGCTGGCCAGGTCCCTCAGGGCCGGGGCTAGATCTTCCTGGACCGCTGCAGCTCGCAGGGGTCGCGGGGCTGCGGTACTCCGCTGGGGTGGGGGTTGCGAGGTCTCCACTGCATGGCGCGAGACTTCAGCCTCGGCCTGGTTTTGGAGCTCGCCCCCTTTTGACTTTTCGGCAGCCGCGGAGGTCTGCCCTTTGGCAGCTCGGGTGTTTGCCATTTTTGGATTTTTGAGGGGATAAGTGGTTGCAGGTCGCCGAGGTGGGAGAGGGAGATCGCCTAGCTCACCGAGTTCCGAGTTCTCGGCCAGGTTGGTTTCGTCTGAGTTTTCGTCTAGCCTCGCGTGTGGTAAATTATCTGAAATCCGGTTTATTCGTGTACACGCATGCGTTTGAAAACTTCTTTCGGGCAGGAATTACAAATTTGAAAATCTGGATTTTTGTCCGGAAATCTGGGTTCTTCGTTCAAGGGATGAAGATGTACATGTATCTTCAAGTGTTCTTGAGTTTTACCAAAAACACCTTCAAATCTTCAAACTAACCCTAATTTTTGTTCTTGAAAATTTTAATTTTTTAGGTTCAGGCCGCCCTTCCTCTAGCGCCAAATTGTTGATAGAATTTATTAATCGTGTTCGTTTATGTGGCTTTATAACGGATTAATTCTACCAAACAATAATCTTATGATTTTATGTTCTTGGGGAGATAATGTAGAGAGAGAGAGAGAGAGAGCTTAGAGAGAGAAAGTAGAGTGTGGGAAATGTATTAATTATGTGAGCGAGTCCTGAATAGTACAAGAGAGGTCTTATTTATAGGTGTGTGAGTGTGAGACGGCACCTTACGAGCCTATTTGGCTTCCGGTGTTGACAAAGGTCCGTAACCCTCGTCCTGGTCCCCCACCCTGCTTCCTATATCGTGCCTCATCCTACTACAATGTCTTAGACTAGATGGACCTCATTAAAAACCTCGCCGTAAATCACCCTTGTGGATAAACCGGCCGGAGGGAAAAAGAGCGCACCATCGGGGTCCTATTTGACTAACAGGCGAGCTCATGGGCGAGCTCGGAGGTGGATTCCACTGGTTTGAGTGAGTTATGGGGCGAGCTTCAATGCCTTGCGCGGCTTACGGACGTTATACGATGATGGATCTCGGCGAGGCCTTCATGGGGATACAGGGCGAGCTCTGGGCGAGCTCCAGGATGACAGAGGTGAGCTCTTGTGGGCGAGCTACGCAGATAAGCTATCCCCATGTGGGCGAGCTCCGTGCTTTTACGGATCTGGGTGAGTCCTGACGACCTGTCAAACCTTGGTGATTATCCATATACTAATTATGTTAGTTCGCCAGTCCAACATTTGCCCCCAGCTCGCATGTATCATGACTTTGTCAAATGTGCAAGCGAGCTGGAGAACTTGAAATTCGACGAACTATCTCCGTGCGAGTGCCGAGCTAGCAGGCGAGCTCGGTCAAGGCGGTTATTCCTGGTCGTCGTGGTGCGGGAATCCAGGGGTCATGCATGCCTTTTGAGACATCGGTTCCCGCCCACAATCATGTCATCTTTCAAATTTCTTGCAAACAGGTCCCTGTACTTCGTGAATATCGCACCTCGCTCCGACGTCTATAAATAGGGGGAATTGGATTCATTTCCTCACTTTCTGCATTTTGAATTCTCAGAGCTTTCCCGGTGACCAATTTTTCTTGTGCTCGACGGATTTTCGAAGGCTCTTCAAGGTAGGATTCGATCTTTCTTCCCTTCTCTTATATCTTTTACTTGATTTTTCTGTTGTTTCTTCGGGATTATGGGATTTTGGACCGTGAATTGCGTGGAGAAACTTTGGATTTCCCTGACTCTGGACCATTGGATTTTGGACTACGGGACCCTTGAACTTCTCTGAGACCATGTCGACACGCTCCTCGAGTAGAACCCTGTCGGACCGAAACCCTGACAAACGGCCAATAATTGAGGATGAGCCACCTCGGGTTTCATACGTGGAGATCAGCTCTAGCTCCGAGGCGACCTTCGTAGCTCGCCAGGTCTCCTGCGAGCTGCGTGGCGAGATGCCTAGCGAGCTGCGTCCTGATCCGGAGGAAGGAGCCTCCAGTTCTGTATACCGCGAGATGTGGGAGGAAGGTGGCGAGGTCGCCCAAGAGGAAAGAGTTGCCAGTGGCAACGAAGGACCCGAGGAGGTCGAAGAGGGCGTTGCCGAGGTCGGTGAGGAGGGTGGCGACCTGGAGGAAGTTACGCTCGAATGGTTCCACCGTATCGGTTTCTTAGAACCCCAACTGGTTGAGTACTAGGTTTCCACCCAGGTGGTCCATCCATTCGATTGGAATGAGTATGTCGCCGAGTACGCGGCGAGCTTCCCCTGCCCGAATCGGGTACCTCGCGCCGACCCCACCGACCTGGAAGAAGTTGCCCCTTCTGAGTACAAGGCTGGCGAGGTGGTGAGCCTTATTGATAAATGCGACCTGCCCATCATACGCAGAGAGTATCGCATCCCACTGGACATCTTCATGTATGCCCCAATGAAGGATGAGCGGGCCGACGCACCTCCTGAGGGGATGACCGCTCTGAATGTAGATGTTCTGAGGGCCGGGCTTACGTTGCCGCTGCACCCGATCATTGGCCAATATCTTGCTGACAATAATCTGGCCATCACCTAGCTCACCCCGAATGTGTGGAGAAACCTTATTGCTGCCCTGTCTGTTTTTGGGCTGGAGGGTTATGAAAATGCGACGACTTCGGCGGACCTGAGCGAGCTCTTCGCCGTGACCAAGCGGGCGCAAGATGGAGCAGGGTATTATTATCTGAAAGCTCGCCCGGGAGAGAAGTTCCTTGGGGACTTGCCAAATAAAGTTCGTGACTGGAAGAAGCAGTTTTTCTTCATCGGTGGAGACTGGCGAGCTTCCAGCACGTACCATGGACGAGGTGGCCGTATTCCCACTCAGGAGGGATACGGGGAAGCCAGTAGTAGGTTGCCTATTTCGGTGTGTGTGGGTCGAATTGCATATACTAATTCTATTTTTCTTTCTTTTTTGCAGTTCCGAAGCGACACAAATCCAGCCGGGGCAGGCCTAAAGTGTCGGAGCAGTTCGACGTGGTGCGCGCCATCTGCTGCTTGAGAAGTGAGAAGGATAGGCAGGTCGCCCACCTGTGTGCGCACCATTGCCTGCGGCTCGCCGGGCTCCTTACATTGCCGCACCACCTCGATATCCAAGGTCCCGAGCTCCCAGGTTTAAATCTTTGGAGCTCGCCTATGGGGGGGTAGCTCGCCCATCATGCTGACATTTGTAGTTTTCTCGTGCAGGTGGTAGCTTCGTCGCCATCCCGATTGCCGAGGTCCCTGAGGCCTATCAAGTCGTCAAAGAGTTCTTCGAGATGGGCCCACCTCGCCCCAACAGGCTTGCCCCACCGTTCGTGCTCGCGCTGGAGGCGGCCAAGGAGGCAGAGCTCGCCTCTAAGAAGGGCGAGGCAGGGGGATCGGGAGCCCAAAGGGAGAAAGGCAAGGCTCCCGAGAAGTCTAAGGCATCTGAGGTCGCCCGGGCCGGCCGAGGCGGGGGGCGAGCTGTTGCCACCTCCGAGCGAGGTCGAGGAAAGAGGGGGGCCCAAGGGGGTGGCGGATCCCGAGCCGGCGAGGAGGATCCCCCAGCTCATAAAAGAACGAGATATACTGGCCTAGTCGACGAGGAGTCCGACCGGTCGAGAGGACCTCGGCGAGGTCAGGGTAGGGGGCTCCGTTCAATCCACCTCCCCGCTGGCGGCCACGCCCATCCGGAGTTTGCCCCCTTCGCCGTCTCCATTCGGGGTGCAAGCCACTGATGACACGCTACTGGGTTGGGATCCCGACCGAGTTCAGTAAGTAGTTCGCCCAATTGACCTTCATTGTCTATTATTCCTTATTTTTTCTAACACTTTCTATCTGTTTCGATTCCGCAGCTATGCTCCAATCGCTTTCCCGAATCGCCACGAGGCCCTGCATGCCTTTGAGCGATCTCGCTCTCTCACGTCGATGCGGAACCTCCCTCCGGGCATAGCCCGGAATGCTGTGAGCGAGGTGCCAAGGCATTGGACGACCCCGTTGGTGACGGGTATCAACAGCCAGGACCTGAGGGAGAACCTCCTTCTCTCGGCCCACTATGCGAGTAGATTGGTGCTCGCCAATCAGAAGGCCCTTGAGCAGGTCGCCGAGCTGGAGGCAGGTTGCTCCGACAGGAATTAGCGGATGCTGGCACTGGCGGACTCTGCTGACAAAGCGAAAAAATAGGCGCAACTTGCTGAGGAGAAAGCTGCAGCATCGCTGGTCGCCGAGCAGGACGCTTTGAAGCAACTAGGTGACCTCCAGCGACAGCTCGCCGGGCTTGAGAGGGACGCGGAGGCCAAACTCAAGGCGAAGGAAGAGGAGCTCGCTGGACAGCTCGCCCGGGAGATCGATCAGCACAGTTTGACGAAGAGGGAGTTGGAACTCCAGCGAGGCCTGGCCCGGGGGCGGACATGGAGTGCGCGAGGCTAAGGGCCGAACTGGAGGCGAAGGTCCTTGAGGTCGCCGAACTACGCAACAGTGCCTCCTCCTTGGCTGATCTGGTAGCTGCGAAAGCCGAGGCCTCGGATCGGGGCTTCGTGCAATGTTATGCCGAGGTTCTAATGGCCCTCTGGTGGGCGCGAGCTCATCATGATGACGAGGTGAAGGCCGTAGTGGGCGAGTTTAAAGAGTGCTTGGACCGGGTTCCCTTTCCCGAGGGCGCCGAACTGGACATCGGCGACCTCCCAGAGCTCGGCATACCTCTTGACTTCGTGCCCGCACAGTTTCAAATCATCAAGACGGTCGAGGTGCCGGAGCTGGGCATTATTGAGGAGGGGGTCGCCGACGAGGAGGAGCAAGTTCCCCTTACTGTTGCACAGCTCCAGGAAGCTTGTGGGGATGCTGTGCTGAACCTCAGTGAGTTCGACACCACCGGGCTTACTGGCAATATCACAACTGAGGCCGAGCTCGCTCTACCAACTGACCCAGTTGCCCCCGACTCCAGCGAGGTGCCTGCCGATGCCCCTCCCGCTGCTCCAAATGTTTAGAGTAGTCTTTTATTTGACACATCCAAATCCGTTTACTCTGTCGTTGCCCTAACTTCCAACCCATCTGAAAATTGATTTGAGAAAAAGGGGTTAGAGTGAGAGAAGAAAGAAGTAAGAGAGATAATATATAGGGAGACAATTCAAAATACCAATTTTCAACTTTCAAAAATTTATTTTACCCACTTCAAATATAAATAATTTTTTTTTGTCCATTTTCAATTTCAAACAATCTTTTTTACCCATATGACCCACAAGCATCATCATCTAGTTATTCTACCTCACTCCACCCTATCCTACCCTACCCCGCTGTTGATAGAATTTATTAATCGTGTTCGTTTATGTGGCTTTATAACGGATTAATTCTACCAAACAATAATCTTATGATTTTATGTTCTTGGGGAGATAATGTAGAGAGAGAGAGAGCTTAGAGAGAGAAAGTAGAGTGTGGGAAATGTATTAATTGTGTGAGTGAGTCCTGAATAGTACAAGAGAGGTCTTATTTATAGGTGTGTGAGTGTGAGACGGCACCTTACGAGCCTATTTGGCTTCCGGTGTTGACGAAGGTCCGTAACCCTCGTCCTGGTCCCCCACACTGCTTCCTATATCGTGCCTCATCCTACTACAATGTCTTAGACTAGATGGGCCTCATTAAAAACCTCGCCGTAAACCACCCTTGTAGATAAACCGGCCGGAGGGAAAAAGAGCGCACCATCAGGGTCCTATTTGACTAACAGGCGAGCTCATGGGCGAGCTCGGAGGTGGATTCCACTGGTTTGAGTGAGTTATGGGGCGAGCTCCAATGCCTTGCGCGGCTTACGGATGTTATGCGATGATGGATCTCGGCGAGGCCTTTATGGGGATATGGGGCGAGCTCTGGGCGAGCTCCAGGATGACAGAGGCGAGCTCTTGTGGGCGAGCTACGCAGATAAGCTATCCCCATGTGGGCGAGCTCCGCGCTTTTACGGATCTGGGTGAGTCCTGACGACCTGTCAAACCTTGGTGATTATCCATATACTAATTATGTTAGTTCGCCAGTCCAACACCCACCCTATTTGATATTTATATTCTTTAACATTATTAAATATTATATAATAATAAATAACAACGAAGTTGTAAAACATATAATTTTAATAAATTAACTAATTATAATATTTTTATCATATTAACTAATTATAATATTTTTATCATATATATGTGATTATTTGAATTTTTTATTTAGACTATTTTAATGTATATTGCATATTAATGAATATTATAATATAAAAAGTTAAATTTTAATGCAAATTAATGAATACTATATTTTTTTAAATTATATGAAAATATTTAATTTGTGATGTTTGAAAATATATCTATTAAAATTTAATTAACACGAGAGCATTATCCACATCAAAATTAGATCAATATTTAAATCTCTACCGAATTGTCTTAAAAAATTTTATTATAAACTTTAATTTTTATCAACCGCGTATCGAATCAGTGATTAGTTAATAATTTTTTTATACAAAAATACTAATTAAAAAACATAAAATATTTGAAATACATTAAAATAACATATGAATGATGGAGTAATAAACAAGATGGTTAGTTGATTCCATATTGGTTCTTCTACTTATTCATGTGCACAACTTAATTAAATATTAATTGATAAAATTATAGAATTATAGATAAATAAAGTTCAATTATATATTGAATAACTTGTACTCTAATATTTATAATACAAAGTCAAACCTAAAACCTATAGGATACTGTGGTTATAAGGATAAAGTGGACCCCAATTTAAAGTTATTAACTTTTTTATGCCCATTTTATAAGGGTATATAGATCTTATATTATAAGGTGGGTATAAAAAAGTTTTTAAGTTAGATGTGGGTAAAATAAATTTTTAGAAGTTCAAAATGGGTATTTTATGGTATTTTCACTAATATATATATATATACACACAGAGAAAGAGAGAGAAAGAGAGTTCATTAATGAGATTGATGGACGTGTGTCATTCAAATTAAGAGTGATGTGTAGACAGAGTGGTATTTTCGTTAAAATTTTGAACTTCTAAACCTTGGATGTAATAAAATGGCCTCGGATGTAATGTTATAGCATGCCCTAGTTGTATTATGAGGCATAATAATGGTCCTAGTTGTGATTATCTCTTTAAAATATTGTGTGTGAGGTTCACTGTCAAATGTAGGGGTGTGCATAATTCGGTTATTAATCGAAAATCGAACCGAAACCAAACCAAAATATGAATTCAGTTCGGTTATCATAATATTATGTTCGATTTTGGTTAGCATTTTACTAAAATTTTGGTATTCGGTTCGATTATTTACCGAAATTATTTCAGTTAACCGATATCTGAATCGAATTAATTATATATTTGATAAATAATATCTATAATTTAGTGCTTGGATGATGAAACATTAAAATTTTTGGTACAATTGAACTATATTGTTTTTTAATATTGACTAGGTTTGTATTTTTATTCACTTATTTGGACAAATTTGAAGTGTGTGTAGTTTATGCTTTTTTTTTTTTTGCAAAAATCTGTAATTTATGTATTGATATTAACTTATTTGGACAAATTTAAAGTGTTTGTGTAATTTATGCATTGTTATTCACTTATTTGAACAAATTTAAAGTGTTTGTGTAATTTATGGTTTATTGGAAAAACATTTTGGTTATTTTAAATTTTATAGCAAAAAATAAAAATAAAAAATTCGATTATTTCGGTAAAAATTGAAACCGAACCGAATTATTCAGTTTTTGTTAGGTTAGGTTTTAAAGAAATTCAGTTCGATTTCCGGTTACTACAATTCGGTTCGGTTCTTTACCGAACTGACCGTTGCACACCCCTAGTCAAATGTTGAAATAAATATATGTTGAAGGGTGGAAATAAATATAATTATTTTTATTTTAGGAACAAGATCATTTTTCACAGACTGACGAATTAGACAACATGGACCATTTTTTACAAACGAAGTTAATGAGTATATTTTATATGAAAATAGTTCATTATAAGTATATCATGAAAGTATTTCAAAGTATCAAATATTTGATCAAGAGTATCAAATACTTCATCAGGTGTATCAAAAATTTGGGTAAAAAATAAAAAATTAACAAAATAAAAAATTAATATCAATAATCTTAATTTTTGATACTCCTAATGAAATTTTTGATGTTTTCAATAAAAATATTTGATTCTTTAAAACAATATAATGGTAAACTTATATGAACAATTTTCATGCAAAACTTTGTCATTCTTAATATACATGAATTGAGCTAGAATGACATATATTTTTAATAGGAGAGAGCAATACTTAATTATCATCCAAACTTATTAATAATTATTTTATTTATAAATGGATCTTATGATAAATTAATAATATTATAATACTCTTACTTTTTTTTTATTTAAAAAAATCTACTGCCTATTTCAATAGGATTAAAATTGAAGGATGATTACTTGCTTTAAATGAACAATACACATCATTCACTAATCATAATAACATTATATTGTAACAAATTAATAGTAAAACAAAACTTTTATTATATATATAACCAATTTGGGCAAACAAAAAAATAAGCACTTAATGATGCTTCTAAAATGAACAATACACATCATCACTAATCATTATAACTAGTCAAAGTTATATCTTTCTTAATATATTTAAAATCAATATCGACAAATATAATATTATTCCTTTAATTTAATTAGTGTCATTTTAAATTTTTTCCCCCAAATCTATATGTCCCTTTGACTAATTTTGTCCCCTTTTAAATTTACCCCATCAAATATATATCTATTTTTAGTTAAGAAACTTTTTATTATTCTATGTTTATTTTTCTTAATTTTTTGTCCAATTTTTGTTCGTGTTCTATATCTTTTTGGTATGACTATTCGTGGTCCTCTGAATTTGCGGCAATATATTTTGTTTATCTTTCATGAATTGAAAGTATTTGATTTTCTCTCATGAAGTGAGAGTCTCTATTTTCTCTCTTGTGTTGATAATTCTAGTTTCTCTTGTGCTTTGAATTTTGTTTCGTATCTTTTTATTTGTCTTGTGAAATCAATGTTTAACAAGAGAATTGATTGCATAGTGAAAATGATGGACTGGTGAATGTAGCAGAAATACTATGTAATTTCAGAGAAGAGATGCAGCTAAACCTCACCGCTCTAGTATGCAAAACATAATTATTATACTCCCTCCGGTCTAGAGGTGTTTTCATTTATGAAATTGCACATCTTTTAAGAAAAGTGAAATGATGTGTAAAATTATATTATTAAAATAATGAGATTAGTTGAATTGAATGTAAAAATAATTGTATTTTGTGTATATATGTGAATATTGTGAGGATAAATTTAAAAAAATAGTTTCTATTTATACGGTGTGAAAAAATTTGTGGAACGGACGAAAAAGAATGATTACTAAGGTCAAGAACAGCAGGTCGATCACTAGTGTATTTTGTTCTCAAATTTCAATTTTTACCTTTTTATACCGCTGTTAATCAATAAAGTAACCATGCATATAAACCTTTAGGATTCGTTTGGTTCACGGGACCTAATAGATTAATTGGAATTGGATTAAATATGATTGGATTAGTTTGAATTGGATAAGGTAGAATTATTATGTTTGGATTGGAGGATATGCATTGGAAAGATTAAGTGGGATATATGTAGAAAATGTCAATTTTACCCCATATATTATACAAAATTACTAAGTTATTATCTAAATTAAATCTAAAAATAAACTCAATTTCTCAAAATTACCACGATCTCTCCTCACTGACTCCATCTCCCTGCTCACCACTACTGTTGTGGCCGCCGATCGTCACCACCCTTTTCGAGACCATCGGACGCGCCGCTGCCAATTTCAACTCCATCAACGTCACATACGGCTCATCAATCACCACGAAGCTGGCGGAGAATCAGGGCCTTGTCTCATCGCATTCCACCAGAATGTCTCCGCCGCCTTGCGCATCGTATCCTCCGCCGTCTCCAGCTTCTCCGGCCTCCACATTCCACCTTCATCTCCTACAGTCTCAGGCGGTGAAGTTCCCTCAGTCGCGGACTTCCCCGTTTCTACGATCTGAGTACTCCTTATCATCTCTCTCTTCCTCTTCTCCCTCTTCACCTCACCCGGCAAAGTGCTGCCGTCGATCCCAGCATAAATTGCCTCCTCCAATTTTTTCGAATTGAGTGATGAGAAAATAAGAATGAGAGGAAGATAGATGAAAAAGACTTCGAAAAATACAAAAATCATCAGGCAAACCTACTTGAAATTCCTCCTTTGAAGATCGATTTTGCAGCAGGGAGGTATGTTCTTAAGCTAGGGTTTCAGATTGGAGATTTTAATTTTGGTTTCAGATTTTGGTTTGTGAAATTTTGATAAAGGACTAGGTTATAACGAGTGCAAATAAGTAATTTTATGGGTTAGATAAAATAGTCACACCAAATTGCTGGGATCATTTAATCCCTTTCTGCAAGGATTGGTCAGAATCTAATCCCGGGGGAAAATATAGTCCTGGGCCCAGGTCCTGCAAACCAAATACAATATTAGGTGGGACTAGGGGTTTAGTCCGCCCTAGTCCCACATACCAAACGCACCCTTATAGTTTGCCAAATTAAAATAAGTCAAAAGGGAATTATAAATTGAAAAACAAATGTTCTTTAAAATATTTATAATTTATAGTTTTTTTTTAAATATTTTAAAGAACTACAAATTATAAATATTTTAAAGAACATTTGTTTTTCAATTTATAATTTCCTTTTGTTATATACCAACCCTTGGACCTGCTTCAAAGTGGTGCTCTTATTTTTAAAAAAATAATTTAAGGATTTATATGCAATAATTAACCTGTTTAAAAAAAATATTTTCTCCCTCTGTTCCACAGGAATTTGCACATTTTTCTTATTTGGACATCCCACACAAATTTGCACATTTTTCTTATTTGGACGTCCCACACAAATTTGCACACTACTAAAAAAAAGAAACATTGCGTTATGTGCACACTCACAAACCTATACACATAATTACTCATATGTCACTACTTTATAGGACTGTTTGCATTCACTAAAAAATAGAAACAATCACTTTTAAAATTTATAATCTGTGAGTGAGATGCTTTAAAAAAAAGTGATTTCGTCTCCCGAAAAGCTCTTGCAAACAAGCCTTATATATAAAACACATTTTCTTTAAAAATGTACCGTCTCGTAGGGTGCAAATTCCTATGGGACGGAGGGAGTAATAATTAAAACTTGAAAATAAAATACACTTAGTGTTCATCTGCCGATCTTGATCTCACATAGTCATTATAACAATTATGCTTTCATTTTGTTCACAAAGTCTTTATAGAAAATCAATGGATTGTAAAATTGTGCCACCTCCGTCCTCCAAAAGTTTGCGGTACTTTTGGGGCATGGCTTTTAAGGAAAAGTGTAATGAGTAGAATGCGTATGGTGGAGATTGTGAGGTAAATATTTTAAAGGTGGAGATTTAAAGTAATATTTTTATTTTGGGAGTATGCAAACTTTTGTGGGACAAACTAAAAAGAAAAGTATGCAAACTTTTGTGGGACGGAGGTAGTATTAAAAAACTATCATTATTATTACATTCACTTTATTTGTAGAACTTCTATTGATTTGGCTTATCATTTTGCTTAGCGTTTGAATTTGTTAAGTCCTCAATATTAGATCAAATTTTCAATTTTGTGAAGGACCTTTTTCAATATCTGTTATTTTGCCACTAGAAACGGATTTGAAGTGCGTCTTTTGCAAGGAGAATAAAGAAACGGTTAGACATATTCTTTTTTAATGCAAATTCTCTTTTGTAGTGTGAATGAAGTGTTGTGAGTGGGTAGGGATGCGGACCGTCCTATCGTCCAAACCTTCTACAAATCTCATACACTTTAGTAATCTATATCATGAGAAAATAGACATGTCAATACTTGAGTGTATCTGGGAATGTTAAGCTATCTTTGAAAATAGATCGACCTCAGTGGAGGAAATATTGACGGAATTAAAAAGTAGAGTTTGGAATTAGTTTCGAGTTAGTAGTCTAAATTTGAGCAACGTGAGTTTTAGTGATTGGTCTAGGTGTGCTAGGTACATTAATTGAATGAGTAGTATTTTGAAGTTGAGGTTGTTGTTGATTTTTTATTTTTATTTGAAAGGGAGGTTGTTGTTGATTATGTGTGCTGAGAACTTGTAATATAGGATGAGGTATTCCTTGTGCCCTCATTCATCATATTTAATAGAATTCCTTTTTTTTCTATAAAAAAAAATCAGTTATTTTGCATTATTTGAGTTATAATAGAACCATACTTTCTTTTTTAAATAATACTTCCATCTCCATGAAAATAAAACATAAAAAGCAAAAAATAAGGAGGGATTCCCGTGTAAGAACAAGGACAAGAGTGACCATAGCTGAAAAGGCAAGTGTGGTATTGTGCCATTAACGTCAAAGAAAGATTTGTAGAAATCTCAAAACATCAATCATTTGCTCCTTTGAATTTCTCCACCATCACATTATTTTCTTTAATTCTAGAAGCCCACCACTTTTTTTTTTTTATTATTCTTTTCTTTTTCAATAACTTGCCTTGTGGACTGCTCTTCATTCTAATACTAGATAGTGGTCATCGTGTATAATTTTGTCGATGATTTTTTCCCTTCATGTCATAGAATTGCAGTTTTTTGCTTTTCGGTGATTTTGAAAAAATGAAATGGAACAGTGTGAAATGATGTATCCAATGAAATTTACTCCCCTATCAATTATGATAGTGGCGAAAATTTTGAGTACGATTTTCTTTTAAATGTCGAGTACGTCTTATAAGAAAATAGTTCATATAAATTTATCATAAAATTAATTTAAAATATTAATATTTGATTAAATATATCAAAATATTCATTTGAAGTATAAAAGATTAGAGTTAATAAAATACTACTCCCTCCGTCACAGAGGAACTTGCAGGTTTTCCTTTTCGGGACGTCCCAGAGGAACTTGCAAGGCCAAAAATGAAAACCCTTTTATAAACTTCACCCTCACAATATCTACATATTTACATAAAATGCCACTACTTTTTTCACTTTTTGGGCCCACATTACACTCAATCCAACTAATTTCTTTACTTTTTACATAAAATTTTACCAAATTAACCCTCAAAATACTATTTTTTTTACTTTATTCTTTTTTTTTCTTAATTTGTGTGCCCTCCACCCCTTGCAAGTTGCTCCGGGACGGAGGGAGTATATAATAATCATTTACCCAAATTTTTTATACTTTTAATGAGATTTTTGATACTCTTTGTCAAGTGTTTTGAAAGTTACAAAATGTGATTAAATTGTGAGAGATCGGTCTACATAAAATTTTATTCTGGTTTAAAATGAGTCTCCTATAAATAAATATTATATTGTGGATCCTCCAAATTAACTGGTTCTTATATCGTATGCCAAGTTATTAAATATAAACTCCCTTCATCACTAATTTAGAGAAATAAAGATAGGGAGATGTGAAAAAATCATTTCCAAATTAAAAAAAAAAAAAAACACACGCACACACACAAACTTGTGTGTACTTGGGTGCATACCATGCACTTAGATTTTAAGTTTAATTTTGACTTTAATTTTGATTTTTTTTAAATCACACAATACACGCCACACTATATATTTTTTAACAATTGGAGTATTAATGACTTATTCTCATGTATTATTAAATTGTTTTTCGTATATTGCTAAGTTGTTCTTCTGGTTTTTTAGTAAATTGCTCTTCATATATTACTTAGACTTTAGAGTGTTTCATGTTTTATTTAGTTTTGTTTCTAAGCATTTTTGTTGATTTTCAACATCAAAGACATATTTGTCTATTTTAAAGGATAAAAGTAAGTATATGGATTAAAACGAAGTGAATAACTAGTGCATTTTATTTTTTTATAAAAATTATGAAGAATATCGTTTTTAAGTTAATTTATAGTCTTGTGATGTTATATCTTGAATAAATATATTAAAGTGCTATAAATCGATTAGAAACTTATAATCAAGAGATATTATTTATTTAATTTGATATAAGTCGACTTGTCCTTGGGATATTTGTAAGTTGTTCTTAAATGAGATATTACTCAATTGTTTTTCGGATATTAATGCTAAATTGTTCTTGAGGTATTCATAAATTTTAAATAGGAGAGATGATGAAGTAGTTAATAAATTTATGTACAAAAATAAGCATAAAAAAACTAATATATAAATTAATCAATAATGTTTTTGTAATCAACTTATTTCAAACTTAATAATTAAAAAATGAATATCTTAACATATAGTGTTAGATCATGTACATGACTCCGTGAGCATATATGTTGTCACCGTGGGATTCAAGGGACGTGAGCTCCTCTATCGTCCCTTTAGATTTTCACTGAAAAATCTAATGGCATGTGGCATGTGCCCACCATTAACACTTCGCTTACCAATTTTCACTAAAATTTTAATATGTTTAGGAAAAGATTTCCACTTTCTCTTTATTCTTTCAAGTTCTTTAATTGTTCTGGATATTGTTGAACTTTCAATGTTATATTTCATGTTTTATTATATAATATTGACATATGCTACAATCTTTGTGTTTCCCTATATATTTTGTTATTTTTAAACTAATAATTATGCGATGCACAATTTAAATATTATTAAAATTTAATGTAAAATTGTATAGCGTAAAATGTATTGTCACAAGAAATTAAATGACCATATTTTATCCACCTACCTATTATTTTTTGAGAAAATATAAAAATGGTCCTGTAACTTTGTTTGAGTCCAAATTTAGTCATTTATTTTTTTAATTTCTCGATTATAGTCCTTTTGGACTAAATTTGGACTCAAATAAAGTTATAGGACCATTTTTTATATTTTCTCCATTATTTTTTGTTATACTTAACTAATATTTTTAATGAATATATTAATTTTGTAATATATATGCACCCTCCGTCTCTTTTTAATAGTCTCATTTAATCTAAAATGGTGTCATTTCTTATTTACCAATCTGCTAATATCAATGCTGTTGGAATATTTGTTTTATGTGTTGATAATTTAGGGGAAAAAATGTATAATTAGAAATTGTGTTTGGTTGGACAGCTTTATAGAAGACCAGTTCAATCTGTTAGCAACTGCGTTTAGTTTAACTTTTCTAATAAATACAAGTTAAGGGGAAAGTCAACCTAACAAGTTGAGCTTAGAAGATTGGAGACATAAAAATTAGCTGAAGACTAGAAGAGTTGTTACTATCAAAGCTGAGGATACTTAATTCTAAGCATAAGCTGGCATTTGTTCAGCTGATACTAGAAAATTTAAATATCAACTGAACTTGCACTACAAAAAAGAGGTCGATTAATGAGAGAATCTAACGATGGTATCAGAACCCTTGTTATTAAGAGAGGGAATTTACGAGGGAAAAATTTAACAAGGGTTTCAACGAGGGAGATACAAACCCTTGTTAATGGCGAGTACATTGAAGAGGGCACGTGATACCCTCGTCAAATCACGATGGACTTTAGAGGGCACGTGATACCCTTGTTAATGGTGAAGTGTTCTTTGGACATTAGAGATGCAATAGAGAAAGACATAAGGAATATATACTAGGTGTCAGGTATTTTTCATGACAAATTGAAAAGACAAGAGGAGACCTTAATGGAAGAATCTCTTAAACGAAGTGTCCGATGGACACGTTCGAATCTTATCCAACAAGAAATGGATAAAAAAAAAATTGACACAAACTTTGTGCAAATAGTGACAATATATATATATATAAATAACAATATATTTAAAATAATAAATAATGTACTAGCACGAGTTTCAAGTCTGATCCCTACCTAAAATATAAAGATTTTGAAGTATCTCTCCAATAAATATATTTAAATCTCCCTATAATTACAAATCACAACTTTTTAATAAGGTTATAGAAACTCTATAAATTCTCAAACAAGCAAGCATTCAAGTGAATTTCTAAGAACACTGATCAACAAGCAAGCTTTAGTTTATCTTTTAGTGTTCAATCAATTTCAAAAAGCTTCCACCCATATATTCAGATTTAGAAGAGAATTATTTATCGTCGAATTATTTATTCTAGTTTTAAGCTAGCAATTTTGTAAAAAAATTCTCACTTAATTGGAAAACTTTAACAAATCCTTCTTTTGAGGATAGGTTAGTTTAATAGATACAGTAGGTTACATTTAAAACTATTCTGAATAATTATAAAAGTGTCATTTGCCACTATGAATCAAGATTTCAGTGATATTGGAAGTATCTCAGCTCTGACTGAGAAGACTGGACGCAGAGTTGAGCTTTAGAACCACTATAAATTTATGTGTTCTTACGGTTTTTTTAATTGTCATTGCATGTATTTCATACATTTATACTCAATCCTATTTGATTCACATATAGTAATCAGAACCATTTTGAATTTGAATTGTGCATATAAGGTTTTCGTTACACGATTTTTGGGTTTAAATTTCTACATGCAATTGTGTTTGATAGTAGTCCAATTAGCAAATTGAGAAGTAGCCAGTTGATTGATATCAGATCTCAATTGCTACATTCACATCTGATTTGCCCTATTTATTGCTGACTTTCAACTAAATTTATCAAATATTAAATATTATTTAAATTAAAATTTACTTTAAATATATCATTTATTATAAATGTTTTTGTGTAGAACAAATTAAATATAAAAAATTTTAAGGAACATTTGCATATTGGATAAAAAAAAAAGTCTATAATACAAATAGTTCACAATATTTGCGGAGAAATATAAATTTATCCCGCACAGAAGATATTTTTTTCTTCACAAAATTAATTTATAATTATTGTTAATTTTATGATTCATACTATAATTTTCTAATTTTTTAAATCTTATATATATTAGCAAAATTCACGGTCTACTTCTTAGGGTTCATTTGATTCAATGGATAAGATAAATAACTCAAGATAGATTATTATCTAGGAGTTAAATAATATATTTGGATTGATGAATTGAGATAATTAGCAGTGTAGGATAATTTCATTTTAATGTTTGGATTGTAAGATTAATAATAAAAACATATGCAATTGACAATTTTGCCCTCTATATCATAAACACTCTCTTTCAATATAAGGGGAGTATTTTAGTAAAAATAAAAACAATGCATTATTATCTTACCTCTTTCCTAAGATAATATTATCTTCCATTCATAAGATAATTGAATTTTAGTTTTTAGTTTTTTATTAATCTTGGGCTTTTGTCCATTAAATCAAAAATTAAATTAGATAAAATAATTTAATTTATCTTAACTTATCTAACTAACCAAATGAAGCCTTAAGTATATTATATAAAGACAAAACTATAAAAGTTTGTGAAAAAACTAAAATCATCTATTCCAAATTTTCGCTATTCTCAGTAGTTAAATCTACACCTTATATTATAAGTATTTCAATCTTAGTCCTACATTTTAAATTTTATAGAAATAGTAAAACAAACTAAATCTTGTAATATATTTCTTGATTTTCTTTAAGTATAACACACTAAATCTTAATTTTATATTTTAAAATTTTAAATCTCAACCGTACATATTAATTTCTAAATTTTTATATATTTTAATTATATAATATTTTATTTCATTCTCATCTTTTAGCCATACACCTTCTTGCATCTCCGGCATCGTGTTTCATCGAATAATTTTTGCGTTCAATTTTTTATGTTAATTTTTTTCTTGTAAGTTCTTATTTTACATTTAATAATCTAGTGAAAATTTTTACCTTGTATATTAATTTTATATTTTATATATTTCTTATTTTATTGACACACAATTTTTGTAGATTTATTTTGCATATAATGTGCTTAATTGCTACTTTATAGATTTATTTAATTTATGGTAATACTGTATGGTTTGCTTATATATGTTATATACAAGTTGCTTAATTTATGTGTTACATACAAAATGTTACACATGGTATGAATGTCAAAAACATGTGTTATATTAAATCACACAAAGATTATTGAAAGCAGATTACTCGATTCCTTTGAAAACTTTACCAAACAATTTAAGATTAGAAACTTTGAATTATAAGATATATTTCATTATTTATTTACTAATAGTAATATTATAACATTTAACTACTGTTGTAATTTTGTAAGCATTTTTTAAAGTATCCAAAGTATATTTATATCTCCCGCGTGATGCGCAGGTCTATCTACCAGTGGTATGCTATAAATAGGGGTGAGCATGGTTCGGTTCGGTTACCGAACCGAACTAAATCATCAAAACCGACATAACCAAATTTATTATTATTAGAAACCAAAACCGAACCATATACATTAAAAACCGAAACCGAAATTTTCGGTTCGGTTTCGGTTTATAACCATATTAACCGAAATATCACTAGTCAAAATTGTGTGTGCGGAAACAGAGAGAGGGGAAGTGGTGATTTGGTGGTCGCCCGCCGTGAGCTTAGGCGGACGGCGACGGATTGGAATGGGGTGAGTGGCGTGAGGGTGGGGGAGGGAATTTCTGGAAGTGAGGCGCCATGAGGGTGAGGGTGAGGGTGAGGGTGAGGGAGGGAATTTAGAAGGGGTAACTTACTGGTTTGAGGGTTAGGATTTTTTTTATCTATATGTAATGTAATTATATTTATGTAATATACTCCCTCCGTCTTTCTATAAGTTGCTCATGTTGCCATTTTCGTCCGTCTTTCTATAAGTTGCTCATGTTGCCATTTCCGTCCGTCTTTCTATAAGTTGCTCATTGCTTTTTTACCTTTTTTGGAAACTACTATTCACTTCTTTATTATTATTTTCAATATTTTTTATACTATTTTCATTACTTTTTCACTTTTCTCCATCACATCACTCATACTTTTTCACTTTTTCTATCACATCACTTATACTTTTTCACTTTTTTCATCACATCACTTATACTTTTTCACTTTTACCTTAATTCGTGTGCCCAAAAGCAACGAGCAACATATACAAAGACGGAGGGAGTAATATTTATTTAATTTATTTATATATATTAGTAATAGTATTATACATTATAATTATATATATATATGTTTAAATTCGGTTCCGTTTTCGGTTTTTCGGTTTTTTTACCCTAAAAACCGAAACCGAAACCGAAAACCAAAAGTTTAAATATTTAAAACCAAAACCGAACCGAATATCAAATTAACCGAACCAAATTCTTATTTCGGTTCGGTTTGGTTCGGTTCGGTTTTTCGGTTAAAACCGAACAATGCTCACCCCTAGCTATAAATGCGATATATATGTGATTAATAAATTATTAGGGAGAAATTTCAAAATACCCATTTTCAACTTCACAAAATTTATTTTACCCATTTCAAATATAAACAATTTTTTCTATCCATTTTCAATTTCAAACAATCTTTTTTACCCATATAACCCACAAACATCGTTATCTAATTATTCCACCACACTTCACCCTACCCCACCTCCACCCCACCCTATTTGATATTTATTTAATTTAATATTTTAAAATATATAATTTTAATAAATTAACTAATTATAATATTTTTATCATATATATATATGTGATTATTTGAATTCTCTATTTTGACTATTTTAATATATAATGCATATTAATAAATATTATAATATAAAAATTAAATTTTAATACAAATTAATTAATATTATAGTTTATAAGAGTATATAAAAATATTTAATTTGTGATATTTGAAAATATATTTATTAAAATTTAATTAACACGAGAGCATTTTCCACATCAAATTAAATTAAAATTTTTAATATTCTACCAAATTATCTTTATAAAAATTTAATTATAAACTTTAATTATTATTAATAAGCAAATCACTGATTAATCAATAAATTTTTTTTATACAAAAATACTAATTAAAAAATTCACTCTAATATTTAAAATACAAACTCTCTCTTTCTATTTATATTTATTTACCTATTAAATAGTTTATAAAGTTTAACCTATCCCCTATATGAGGGTAGTGTAGTTATGAGAATAAGGTGGGACACAATTCAAAGTTATTACTACCTCCGTCCCAGGAAAGTTTGCGGTACTTTCCTGGGCACATGTTTTAAGAAAAAGTGTAATGAGTTGAATGTGTATGGTGGAGATTGTGAGGTAAAGATTTTAAAGGTGGAGATTTTAAAGAATATTTTCATTTTGGGAGTATGCAAACTTTTGTGGGACAAACTAAAAAGGAAAGTATGCAAACTTTTGTGGGACGGAGGTAGTAACTCTTTTATACCCATTTTATAAGGGTATATAGGTCTTTTATGATAAATTGGGTGTAAAAGATGTTTTAAAGTAGATGTGGGTAAAATAAATTTTTATAAGTTGAAAATGGGTATATTGTGATATTCTCACAAATTATTATGTATAGAGTTATGATTCATGCATAAATCACTTCTTGATATATTTTTATAGAAAAATTCACTCTTTAATTATAATAATTAATACCCTTTATCTTATATTTTTTTAGTAAAAACGAGATGTTTACACCATAAAATAAAATCAACTAATTAATACTCTTCATGTTCATCAAATTATTTTTTTAGTACACAAAACTTTTTTTTTTAAATTTGAAAATAACTTAAAAAAGATTCACGAATAAAAGTTTGGGCCTGCATTACCTTCATTTTTTTTATGTATCATTTCAATATAATTAATTTTTAATAAATTCCGTGTCAAATAAAAAATAACTTATGAATGAAAGTAGTATTATTTAATGAAATAATTCATATCTTTTAAAAAATTTATCCTATAATAAAATTAAATATACTATTTAATAAAAAATAACCCTTACCCTTCAAAAATAATTAATGCATAATTCATTTTCATTGGACTTAATTAATTTGTTACCCAGCATATACCGTATCCTATACGTAGAGATGTTAATTCGGGTCGGGCTAATAGGACCGGCTTGTTTAACCCTGAAAAATGCAGGGTTAATGTCATGCTTTTATAAGCCCGTTTAAATTCAGACTTTTTGGTCCGACCTTATTAGCCCACTGGTTAACCGAGCCCGCCCGCTAGCCTGCATAATTTTTTAAAATGTTATATATACATATTAAATATATAATATACTATTAGTTTTATTATTATTAATTAAAATTATCCTCAATTTTTATTTAGGTGTTATATTAAATTTAAGTATTTATATTTGAACTTTTAAATATCAATGTTTTGAACTTTTATGTATTTAAGTTTTAACGTTTGAACTTTTGTAGTTATGTTAAACTATTTTTATTAATTTTTAATAAAATTATAGTCAATGTTTAGATTCTAGTTTAAATGTTAACATTTTATGACCATTATTTTAGATTATATGTTAAAATTTAAATTTTTCTACTTTTGTGATATTGTCCGAGGGATCGCTAGGTTTAGAAGTCTCAAATATTGAGTCTGGATCCTCTCCATTTTCTTGTGTGAATTTCTCCTAAAGTTAGGAGAGTGATAGACACAATATAGGGAGTGAGATCATTATCATGGATAATAAAAGAATGTATTTTTATAAAATATTTTAACTTTGTGTCTATCTCTCTTTGAAATTCACAGAAAATGGAGAGAAAGAAATGAAGAGGATCCGTGTGCCTCAAATATTAGAGTATCATTAAAAGTGAACCGAATAAAACTCTAACCCATTTATACTAAAGCGTGTTAGGACTAATCCTATAGAGTTAAAAGACTACTCCATTTAACATCTCTTACTATACCAATAAGAGTATTTTATAGGGCTACTCCTACCGTCCTACGTGCCAAACTACCCTGTGGACGGCCCAAAATCAGGATTCAGGACTACAATTATCTATATACACGCATCTCAATGACCCTCTGACGTATTTCGTTTTCTTTACCCCATAAAATTTCGATTTTCTACTCGTATTTATACGGATCGCACCCTCAATTTCATATTCTATCAGTGTATTTCTGTACATTCAATACGTATAATTCCAAATAATCTACTGTTTCGAGCTTTTGGAGAATAATTTGCCGAGTGGAAATATGCAGCAGGGTGAGGGTACTCGTCGAAGGATTGCTACAATTTCAGCTCACCTTAATCCTCCAACTAATCAGTTGCAGGTCTAAATCTCGCCTTTTGAATTTGTTCTTCTTTAATTGCAGATTGAGGAAATAGTGATTTGTGTGCCTTACTTTAATAGTTGATTTGAATTTAGTATAATTGTTGGAGTTTCCAACTTCTTAATCTTCTCTACACTTTGATACGAGGATTTTGGTGATCCTTGGGATTTTGATTTGATTTTAGTGTTCTTTGTTGAAACGTTTGAAACGGATAAAGTTTTAATCGGTCCTTGATTTTGGCGAATTAACTCCCTTGAACAGATTGATTTTGTATTGACTTCGGTGCTAGAATTTTCATTGAAAGAGTCGCATTGCTCATAGATTGGGCTTATAATTTCTGTATGGTTTTGGGTTTAAAGGTGGAGGGTAGTTTATGGCGCGAGGATTGCAGGGCGAAAGGAGGGGCACCAGGTTTCAAAGTGGCAATATTGGGAGCAGCTGGAGGCATAGGCCAGCCTTTAGCAATGCTGATGAAGATGAACCCGTTGGTTTCAGTGCTTCATCTCTATGATGTCGTTAATGCTCTAGGGGTCACAGCAGATATCAGCCATATGGACACTGGTGCTGTGGTAATTTCATCTTTTGATCCATTTGAGTTCCTAATAGTGTTGTACTTAACTTGTGTTGCTTTTGCAGAACAATTTGATTTTCAGCGTTCATCTAATTTACAGTTTTGATTAGTATGCATGGTGCCAGGGGAAAATGGATTCAATTTTAGAACCCCATAGTTCTTCTTGTAAAAAAGCTTTGTGAGATATAAAGGCTGATTTAGCTATTTTTGGTTAAACTAAGTATCAGAATGGCTGTTTCTTTAGCAATTATTTTCTGATGATGAATAGTCCTCTGGCCTGACCAGGTTAGATTGGAAAAGGGAAGTGTCTTAATGTGTCTTTAGTAAACATTTCTTAAAGCATTAAATCATATACTTAAATACCTAACTACAGTTAAAATATTAATCACATCTTTCCAGAACTTAGCTTGTAGAACTTGACATGATCTTTTGATTTCAGGTTCGTGGTTTTCTTGGACAAAATCAATTGGAAGATGCACTCACCGGCATGGACCTCGTAATTATTCCAGCTGGTGTTCCCAGGAAACCTGGAATGACTCGGGATGATCTTTTCAACATTAATGCAGGAATAGTAAAAACTCTTTGTGAAGGAATTGCTAAGTGCTGTCCTAAAGCCGTTGTTAACGTAATCAGTAATCCAGTAAACTCAACAGTTCCAATTGCGGCAGAGGTTTTCAAGAAGGCTGGGACCTATGATCCAAAGCTGCTCTTTGGAGTTACAATGCTTGATGTAGTCAGAGCTAATACATTTGTGGTAAAATTTCTTGTTGCTACCATTTAAGTATGTAGTAATTTCTTATGGTTCTGAATATTTCCATGATTGTAATTTGTTTGTCCTGATATTTTGACTTTCTCTTTACTCTCAAGTTAGGTTGTGTGTGTGTGTGTGGGGGGGGGGGGGGGGGGTTATTAGTTCAAATTTTTAAGTGGGAATGGTAATGTGAAACATTGAATAGAGAATTACAACGAGAACGACAGTTACAATGTTAACGTATTGCTCTAATCTTGGAATAAACTGGTAAATGGACGATTGTTGGTTGAGGAATAATGGAATGATTGAAGATAAATAATTATAAGGGTGGGGGTAGTTAATCAAAACACAGTAATAATTAACTAACTTATTTTGAGTCTCATTACCTCACACTAAGTATGATGAAGGTGAACAAACTTTTTTATTCTCATTATCCACCATATTACGTATATTCATTTCCATTCTCATTCTTAAAGAATGATGAACATAGGGCCCTCTTAGTTTTTTTCATCTTCTCGCTGCAGCGGCAAAGATCACTGGTTCCTACAATAGTTCAATTGGCTCCTAAAATTTCCCTTCTAGAAATCTCTAGACGAGCTGTATTTTGACTTCCAGGATGTTATTAGTCGGGTATATCCACTGGAATGTGCACTAATGTGTTTGTTTAAGTTGATCAAGTTATCGTCTCACACTTGGCGCATTACTTTTTGTTATTTTCAGTTTTTTACTTTATGAGAGATCTCTGTTATCTGATATGCAGATGGTTATTACTTATTAGTAGGATACATCCACTGGAATGTGCATTTGTGTGTTTTCCAAAAGTAGTGCACTTTTGTCTGATATGCGCTTTTATTCTTGACTGATGTGTCTCAATAGTATATCTGTATATCTTTTTTCTCCATGCTTGTTATCTGGCCATGTTTATGTTCTCAATGCTTGTACATTAAGGCTGAAGTTTTGGGGCTAGATCCTCGGGAAGTTAATGTTCCAGTTGTAGGAGGCCATGCTGGTGTGACAATTTTACCCCTTCTCTCACAGGTAAAAACTTTAGCATGATTGATTTGCAAAAGTTTCACTTAACAGATTACATTTCAAAATTTCATCATTGTGTAGATTAAACCTGCATGCTCTTTTACCAAAGAAGAGACCGAGTACCTGACATCTCGCATCCAGAATGGCGGGACTGAAGTTGTTGAGGTAGGCCTAGAGTCTTGGTTAGAGCCTTAGAGGTCTAAATGAATAATCCTTGCTTCATAGAGTTTGAAAATGGAATCAAGAATCCCCAAAAAAAATTCAAATAGAAATGTTTTTGCTAGTGGTATTATTTTTTTTTTTTTTTCTTGTTTTGTTTAGTTTAGTTTTGTTATGTTTTCTAAATCTCTATAGTTTGTGTGAAGTCTTCTAAGTCATTTTTTGCTAGTTTATATAAGAATTTAAGATCTTATATTGTTAAATTGATTATTCAATTTATGACTGTAATATAACAATCTTAAGCTAACAACAATTTGAGATATTGCTTGTCGCTTTTGCAGGCCAAAGCAGGTGCTGGTTCTGCAACTCTGTCGATGGTACACTTCTATCATTTTCATCCATTTTTTTTTGTTTATAAGAGAAGTACTAGCAAAAATTTTAATGCAGCATGTTAGTATAACTGAACAAAAATCAAACATTGATTTGAATGAATTCCGATATTTTCAAAGAGAGGACACTCACTTCGGTTGTACTTACATTTTCCAATAGTACTAATTCTTATGACTTACTGTACAATGTGACAAGTAAAACTTGCTATCAAGTCATAAAAATAGCAAAAAGAGACTAGAAAGCTCGAAAATTGCAAATTAAACTAGCTGCAGTTCTACTCTCTCCATTCCAATTTAACTATCGTCTTTTGGTGTAACACATATTAATTTGTATAAATGACTAATATACTCTTTTCAGTATTTCACGTAGATTCTTATATCTCAATAAATTGGTCATCAGGTAAGTTAAGAAAAAGGTCAAACCAAAAGTGAGATATTTTAGAAACAATTTTTTCTCTTCTTTAAAACATCAATGAATTAGAATGGAGGAAGTATTCAATTAGGGACTTCGTCAAACTGATCTGTGAGTTTTAATTTTGCTCGAATCGTGCCAATAATGCAGGCATATGCAGCAGTCAAATTTGCTGATGCTTGCTTGAGGGGATTGAGGGGAGATGCTAATGTTGTCGAATGCGCATTTATCTCTTCCCAGGTATGTTTTTAACTGGATTCATTTGTGGGAATGCCAAAGTACAACATTCCTCATTAATTGCATCATCTCAACTTGTGTAGTTTTTGTCTCAGGTAACGGAACTTCCATTCTTTGTGTCGAGAGTTCGGCTTGGACGCAATGGGGTCGAGGAGATCTATCCGCTAGGTCCTCTGAATGAATATGAAAGGTTTGATTAAACATTTTCGACATCAATCGAGTTTATTACCTCTTAAGGGGTAGTGATTTTTTAACTTGGGATTAATTAGTGTTTGATTATTGGGCTCTGCTGTTGTTAGGATTGGCTTGGAGAAGGCGAAGAAAGAGTTGGGTGGGAGTATTAATAAGGGTGTTTCCTTCGTAAAGAAATGATTATTGGCCATAATACAGAAGATCACCTCTCTTGGAATAATAAGCTGTAGTATATGTGTTGTACTCTATGCTAATTGAATTTTCCTGCCCCCTTAATGTCAAATAAAGGTTAAATTTTAGTGGCTGTTGCCAATGTTTTATGTTTCTCAAAAGTAGTTTGAATAGATATATATTCCCTCCATCTTCAGAAAAGTTTTCTATTTATAAAGTAAAGGGATTAATAAAGATTGTATGTGTATTCCAAAAATAATGCAGGAAGGAGGATTAATGAACAGTGTATGTGTATTCCAAAAATAATGGAGGAAGGATGATATGTGTATATTGTGAGCAAGGATGAAAATATCGGTATCGACGGAAATATCGGTACCCTGAATTTATGGATATATCGGTGGAAATATCGATATCGAATATCGATATCGGTAAAAAATAGAAAATTCACGGAAATTTCATTAAAATGATGGAAATTTAACATGAAATTTTAGACAATATTATTACTAGTCTTAATACATTAATTGAACTTAAAATCTTAATAAAATGAGAATCTTACAACAAATATATCAAAAAAACATACGTAAGACATATAAAACGATACAACAATTGTTCATAATTATTGAATATTACACAACTAATACCAAAATGATGTCCTATGAGCCTCAAATGTAAAAGAAGAAAGATCATCTTGGTCTAAGCAATAATGGTACCAAGTCATCAAATTAGAAAAAAAAAAAATTCCGGAAATTTCCCGAAATTTCCCAAAATTTTCCGAAATTTTGACCGATAAATTACCGAAATTTCCACGATATTTCTCGATAATCTGCACATTTTGAACTACCCTGGACCGATATCGAAATTTCGCCGAAATTTCCCGAAATTTTACCGAAATTTGACCGAAATTTTGGAAAAATAATCGTTCAAGTGAATTTCCATATCGGTACCCTCAAATTTCCGAAATTTCGGCGAAATTTCGCGAAATTTTAATCCTTGATTGTGAGGATACAACTATCTAGGGCATTAATAAAAGTATGCAAATTATCGGGGGTGGGTACTTTGATAATGTCCCAAGGTTTCTTTGGTCCACTCTAAGTGTTTTTTTTTTTTGGTTTTTTGCCCCCTTTGGGAACGAATTAAGGGAAATGGAGAGCAGGGGTTTAAAAAAAAAAAAAAATTGGTTATTATAACTTAATTTTTAAAATTTAGGAATTTTGCTTACATATCTCATCTGTAAATCATGTCATATTTCTCTTGATTAAAAAAAAATTAATGAGAATATTTTATGAAAATATCATACTTTCTCAGTGATTATTCTCAATCATATTAATTACTCCTATCGTCCCAAGACTACTTTCATAGATGTTTTCGACACACGAACTAAGGTAAAGTGAGTATATAAGTGTAAAATTAAATAATAAAATAAAAATAAGTGTATTTTGTTGACTTTTGTGAGCGTAAAAAGTCTTCTTGCGAAAGTACTGTTGAAAGTTGAAATATTTAAATAAAAATTTTAAAAATTATTTCAGAAAACATGCATAGTTTTGATTTTCTTTTCGAAATCATGCCGATATTTTTGGAATATGAGAGTAAAATTTCTAAAGTCAAAAAAGGAGTGAGAAACTATTTCCACTACATCATTATATTTTATAAATCATATTTTGCCACCATTTGATATGTTTTTGGCCCTCCAAATACTGGATGACATACAAGTCCCAAAATAGAGAAAATTTTGTGGGACCAAAATAACATAATTTTTTACCAAAATAATTGATGAGCACATTTATTTTCGACTATGTTAGTCGATGTTCAGAAGAAAAGAGAGAAAAAGTCGAAAATGATAGAAAAGAAGTAACCAAACACAATTTTCTAACACTTTGAATGAACAATAGAGAAAACAATGGACAATCTTCAAACACAATAATTGGGTGATAGCACAATTGCAGATGGGCTGGGCTGGGCTGTGCCGACAACATGGTGCTAGTTTTTATATTACAAAACATGGCAATCTTCAAACTCATGGCAATATGCAAATAGAGAAAAAAAAAAAGTTAAGGCTACATTTGGATAGATGAATTTAAACAAAAATACATGTAAAAAAGCATACATTTTAAGTTAGGAATTATGGAGATAGGAGAGAAGGAAAAAAATAAGGAAAATGAGAGATGAAAGGGTGGAGAGAAGAGATTTCATAAATGACATGAGTTTGAAGAGGATTTAGAATTCCTCCATTTTAAACATAAAATGGAATCTAAGTATTTGTAAATTCATGGAGAGGATGATTATTTGTGTGTGAAATTCATGGATTTCAAATCCACCCATCCAAATGGACCCTAAGATTTTTTGGGGATGAGTATAATGCGCAGTTAAAATGTGGTGTATTAATGATTGGTGTCAAAATTGCTCGAAAATAGTTATAAAAATGATCATTTTTTTTAGATTTATTACAAAAATGGGCAAGTGTGTAATTTTTAGAATATGAATGAGTGTGCTTTTGAATATGTAATTTTTATAATTTTTGCATACTTGCGGCTCTTTGCAATGTAAAAAAAAAAAAAAAAGGTCCCTCTTTGTATTTTCTCATTATCAAAGAAAGTATTTTATTATTTTGCAGGAAATTGAATTTTTTAGAGCAAAATATGCGTACATTAAATTTCACATCTTCTGTCAATTTATTGGAGCCCATCAATTTAAATCAAAGGCCCAAGATTGAGCCCAATTCACGCAATGATTGAATCTGAAGAATAAAGTGTTTGGCAACAGACGTGAAAGCCCCACTCACAACCGTTCAAAGCTCGCCGTTCGAAGAAACTGCCGGAAGTCTACACTCCAAGCCGCCGTCGACTGCTACAGACCTCATCGCTGTAAACCGCCGGACTTCCGAAATCCACCGCTCGCCGCCCAGTCAATCGATTGCATCCGCCACCTCAATAACTGTTCTTCCTTGTTGCCAGTAATAGGAAGGTTGGGCCAATTTCTGCTTTCAAAATGTTTAACCCCAATTTTTTAATAGGCCCATTTATTTTACATATAAAAAAAGAAGGGCGTGAGATTTAGGGAAGGGGAGAGAGATCAGTTAACTTTTTTTTTTTTTTTTTTAATTTAAGGAGAGTAGGGTTTTATTTTTATGTTTTTTCAAAAACAGTAGATTTAGTTTTTTTTTTTATCGTAAACAATTTAATTTTTTTAGCTGCAGTAGTTAGGATTTGAAATTTTCTTTACTTTGTTGTTTTAATTTTTATTCTTAATTAGGAGTATTAAGTACTTTGAGACTCCATTCTTTAAGATTAGAGATTTAATACAATTTATTTTATGCCTTCGTATTCATCTTTTATTGTTTTGATTTATTAATATCTATTTTAGGTTGGAATATTTTTTGAGATGTTTTATTTGATATATGTTATGCTTTTTTTTTATCACCATGATATAAATTCTCAATAATTTGAATATGTAAATTAGGAGGAACCTATTTGGGGTAAGGAAATAAATATGCTATGATTTTGATTTCGTTTTTTAATATTTCAAGGTTGTATTTTGTAGAGTAAAAGTTGCTTGCAATATCCTTTGAGCTTAATTGTGTGTATTTAATTCATGTCTACGACTATTGAGTTGATTAAATACCACAAGAAAAGTATAGGTGAGTATGTGGATTTTGAATCTAATCAGTTCTTAAATGTCCGACTAAGAGTCTATGTTCTTAGATTAACCAACCTTGAACATTGTTGTCTATGATAGTAAGAGACAAATGAATTAGACTTAGTACCAATGTTGGAACAAAATAATTAATTCACCATCATATAAGATTTAATTTGTCTTGAGAACTCAAATGAGGGCTCTGGAGGGACTCAACCTGATGGCAAGATTATAAACAACAACGTAGTTATTTTGTTTAGAATATAATTACATAAATAAGTGAATTAAAATACATAGTATGTTTGTTGAATTACCTTCGAATAGGGGGATGCCTAGTGAATCATATACGTAATATGTTTTTCCACCCTTGCACTTGCATAGTTTTAGATTGTGTTTATTTTTTTTATTTATCTCGTTGCACATTTGTTAAAATTTAAGAAAACATTTTCAATTCATAGTTAGAATTAATTTTTTTTTAGTTTAAATAATAAACAAACACTCGCTCCTAAATTTATCTCTTTTGGATTTGATACTACCTGTTATTATATTTGCTTATACTACATGATTTTTATTTTTTTTTAGGATGTGAATTTTGATAAATTTGCAAAATTTTAGTAAAGTTTATTAATAATTTTGTTAAAATTGATGGAAATATTAATTGTGCAGGTGTGTTTTACAAATTATGGTTGCAACCAATCTGGGCTAATAATAAATAAATTGACGTAAAGAAAGCCCAGATTATATTGGGCCTTTATTCTGTGGTGATAAATGACTAAATACAGGCACAAGGGTCAATCATTACAGACTTCTTGTCTTAGAGTTTTTATTTGTTGTTTTTGTTTTTAATCAGAAAAAGAAAAAGTTCATTACTCAAGTTTTGGGACAAGAGAATTACCCACAAATTCATACAGAAGTTGTAGTATGAAAAATAGAGTAATAGAACTAAAATATATTATACCCAGTTTCTAGCAATTTTCGGGCAAACGGACCACAAATCAACTATATTATAAAAATACAAAAAAAAAAAAAAAACAGAGACAAAAATAATCAACACAGATCTAAAATAGTGGTCATAAATATTAATATTTATATTAGAACCTAAACATTATCTATAATCTCATTCAAATTATATAAAAACAATTCTATCATAATTGCAAAAATTTTAACATCCATACTTAAATATTTAAAGCTCGAAATATCAATACTTAAATTAAATATAAGCCCTAAATATAAATTTTTAATGACAATAACTAATAAATATATTATATTTAATATATATAAATTATGAAGAGTTAATGTGCGGACCTTCACCTGATTATGTAGGCTGGTTTGAAATAGAGCGCCAATTAAAATTCAACCTTTCCCTGTCATAAAAATATCTCATTATAAATTTTTATTTATTATACTAAATTACAAACTTACCATTCACTAATATAATATGTTTGCAAATGCTATAAGCCCCTTCATTTTTATTTTATTTTATTTTTTCGGGGGAAAGTTGCAAAAGCTGAAACTCGAGATTTTTTATTTATTTTTTTTGTTTTTAATAATTGGTTAGACATATGGGAAAACATGTCAATAGCAATAATTTAGTCCCCAGACCCACCTATGTTTCTACTTTAGGCTGAAGTAATATTGAATTGTTAGTGGGAAAAAATCAGTTTCGCTGCTTTTTACAACTCCATCGATCTATGCATGTCCTGCTTTTTCATATTTCTTTTTTACGTTTAAATATTTCCAAGTTTAGGACCATTAAAAGCATTACCCATCTTTTCTTCTTTTTTTTATGGTCGAGAAAAGTCATTTCGATCAAAGGTATTGATTGATTCTTACATATTATATTAATATTTTTAATATCTGTAAGAATAAAATTAGATGGAATATCTGCAGCTCTGGATATCCGAAGAATTAAGGGGGCACTTGTTTCAAAATTTTCAATAGTAATGGGAGTAAAATTTCATTTTCCTCCTTTACCCTTACATATGTTGAATGAGAGTTTATATTAATGGTGATTACATCATTAATGTTGTGCTCCGATAAAAATTAATGTTGTTGGTTGTAGTATGGAGAATTGATTAAGGAGGATGATTATAAGGTGAGATGGAGGTAATCAAATAGGGTTATGATTACCTTATTTAGGAGAAAAATCAATGCAATGTACATCATTTATTCTCATTACATATAATAATTACTATGCATATATCTCATTCTCATTAAAATTTTTTTTTACCAAGCTTCATTTTGCATTCATTGTGAAAGATGAAGGATTGGATAACTCAACTAATTTAGAGTTTTATTATTTATGATGGAAAGATTATGTTTTTTTATTTATTTGAATAAAAACATTATAAAAAAAAAAGTAACATAACCTGTTGGGTTAAATCACTTGCCCACTGAACTCCTCACTTAAATGAGTGATTCATGTTCATTTCCATGTGACATGTGACAGGTGTAATTAAGGTTTTTTTTATCGGTAAATGTTAGTTGTTAGTAGTTAGAAATTAGTTCACCAAGTTTCCAAATACCTCAAAAATATCTCCAAGTCAACCTTATATCTCCCTTTTAATTCGTTCTCAGAGGAAATCGAAATCGATACACTCACTCAAGTGAGGAGCCCTATATTAGTATATAATAACAATAATTATGAAATGAAAAAATATTATATGAATTAAAAGGGACTACTGCAGTTTTTATTCCAACTTTTGATACCAATGTGTGAAAGCATTATTTTTAAAAACAATTTTGGCCCTAGTCGTTAATTTTCAAAACCAAAATTGCAAATTTATTTTATTCGCTTGGAACAAGAACTGCAATTTATCCATTCTTTTGGAATTAAGAGGGCGCTTGGTAAAATAATTCTTTAATAGTGATGATAATGAAAATAGGGATATATACATAGTAATTATCATATATAATGAGAACAAATGAGGTATATATCATTGTTTTTTCTCCTAAATAAGGTAATCATTATCCCCATTTGATTATCTCCATCTTACCTTGTAATCATTCTCCTCAATCAATACCTTATACCACAACCAACAACATTTTTTTTTGTCAACTTTTTCAAAATTGGAGCACAACATTAATGATGTAACCACTATGAACATAAACTCTCATTCAATATATGTAAGGATAAAGAAGGAAAATAAAATTTTATTCTCATTGTCATTGAAGAATTCGAAACAAGCGCCACTTAAGTTAATCTTTTGAAATAAAAAATGTGTAAAGAATCAGTGTATTGAAAATATTGAAAAGATGGCCGTTTTAAAGTGGATTCATTCTTTTAAGACAAAAAAATGTAACTTTCAGTAAATTAAAGGTCGTGTGTGAAACTTTCCAAAGGGGGCCTTGGGATTCTACGCTTAGTTATATATATATGCTTAATGACTTGTATCAATTAATTACAACTATCCCAATCAACCCTAATTTATCCACTTAATTATCTAGTCAATCTATGATAAAGGACAAAAACTTTTTTGATAGAGAATATTTGTAGAATCTAAGAAAATATTGAAATAATATATCTAGTCTTTTCCTTTGGCCCCTTTTCACTACCACTAAAATTTGAACAATATTCAAGATTTTAACTGTTGCTCACTCTTCACTATTTTGGTGTTTCTTCATAGATTTGATATTTGATAAACTGTAGCACCACTATTTTTGTTTGTTTGTTTATGATTGCATACACAATCATCTATCATTTGTTGTAATTATAAAAATTCTCTACATATCCCTATTAATTATTATTATTATACATACTAATTGGGAGTTGAAATTGACGAAGTGTCTAATTACTTTAGATAATGAGTGGATTACACAACTAGTCTACCCCATGTTTCATCATTCTTGCATGAGTCCAACAATGATTTCCTCGGCCTTATAGGGCTGCAGGCTTAAACGATTTCGGGTCTTAGCGGTTCGTTGTTAACGGGTTATTAATATTTGGGATTTAACCCTAATTCTAGCGGTCCGCGAGCTAAACGGGCCACTAACGGTCTCGGGATAAAACAAATTAAAATATAATATAAAATATAAAGTCATAATTATAATAGTAATATTATTCAAACATTGTTCATAAATTCATGAAAATTACATCTAAACATAATCTATAAAAGTTAGGACTTGGACGACGTAAATCCTAACCGTAGAAGATGAAGAACATTACAATTCTAATGACTATTGACTAATCTAATAGATATTTACTATGTTATGTTTTTAATTCTTAGTTAATGAAATTAATAAACCCGTTGGCGCCTACTTTCCAATTTATTATAAGTAATTTACATTTTACATACTTAAATTATTAATAGCTAGGAAATAATATATGAAATACCCTTTTTATTTTAAATAAAATTAATTTAATAATTTTTAAGAAAAATAATCGGGCTACTGAGCCAGTCCTTAAAACCGGCAGGCTAGCACGTTTAGCCCGCGGGCTAACCGGTTCGGGCTAAAAAAAGCCCGATTTTAAACAAGAATTGACTAATTGGTGTATTTATGTGACTGATTATACTAAGAATCCTTTCAAACAGCAGTCATATGCGCAGACTTAACCCTAAGAATTACAGGGTTAAACGGGCTGATCCGCCAGCCCATTGCCCGTTTAACATCTCTACTTCCTCATCTTGTAGCTTATGCCTTTTCTTTTCATTTTCTTTTTTAGAATTTCTTATGTTTCAAATCTTTATTTTGCTATACATTTTTATACGTCTATCTTTTATTAAAAATTAATTCTAATATATAATGTTTTTAAAATTATATCTCAAATTCTTTTGTTTTACCTATATAATTGCATTCGAATGAAATCATTTATTTTATATATGGTATTCGACTTTGTATTTTATAGTGTGATGAATGACTCATGGAGGGTGTTGATATGGCGAACTAACACTATCGACATGGGGCAATTACGCAAGGCTTAGCAGGTCGCCAGGACCCACCAGGATCCTTGAAGATGCGGAGCTCGCCCACATGAAGGTAACCTACAAGCGGAGCTCGCCCAGAGCTCGCCTTTTATCCCTGGGAAGGTCTCGCCGAGCTCTATCATCACATAATGTTCGTGGACCACAAGGCACCAGAGCCCGCCCTGGAGCTCGCCCAAACCGCCTAGGCTCATCTCCGAAGCTCGCCGACGAGCTCGCCTATCAGTCGAATAGAACTCCGATGGTGTGCTCTTTTTCCCTCCGTCCGGTTTATCCACAAGGGTGGTTTACGGCGAGGTTTTTAATGAGGCCCATCTAGTCTAAGACATAGTAGTAGGATGAGGTATGATAAAGGGAGCAGTGTGAGAGACCAAGACGAGGGTAAGGAACTCTCGTCAACACCGGAAGCCACATAGGTTCGTAAGGTGCCGTCTCACACTCGCACGCCTATAAATAAGACCTCTCTTGTACTATTCACACAAGGCTCACAATTCTGAAAATCAATACTACTACTCTTGCAATATTTCTCTCTCTATTCTCCCTCCTCATATTACATCCAAGAACATAAAATCTTGGATTATTGTTTGATAGGATTAACATGATATAAGGCCACATAAACAAACGTTGTTAATAAATTCTATCAACAGAGGGTGATAATCTAATTAATGAATGTTATACAGCACTGATGCGAAAGGAAAATTTAGATTACGGATTGAGCCAATATCTTTAGTATATTAGATTAATATCCTTAGAATATTAGATTTATCTTTAGATTTGTTTTTATATCTTAATTCGTATCTAAGACTTCTATTATATTTTCCTATATTGTTGCAAGAATTTAGGATGATAGTATCTTATGAATTCTATAAATACTATCAGATGTACTCGTGAATTATTATTGAGAAATAAATTAATTCTTATTAGCAATTATTTGCGATTTTCGTTGGCTTGCTGGCCCGAGTCAGAGCCGCGAATTATTATTGTGATTCGAACACTTGCTGGCCTGAGCCAGGGCTTCGATTTTATTGTGTAAATATTGTGATTCTCATCATTGGTGCTCTCGTTGAGAGAGGAGAACAACTGAGAATCACAATTATGGCCAGATCACATCGGGATCGTATCATGCTATTGGAGGCTAGAGTGGACTCGATTGAGAATGGTTTCGTGAGCATGGAGAACAAGATCGATGATCTGGTGCGGGTTATGGAGAAATTGGGTCAACAGATGGAACAACTCGTGAAGAATAGTTCACAAAAGAAGCAGAGGACAAAGCATCGTGGTTCCCCGGAGTATTTACCGCCTCAATCGGGCGCACACCTTACCGGACTGATTTCCGCCAACGATGATGCTGACTGCGTGGATGTGGAAGAGGAACATGTTAATGGGCCTGTTGCCCTAATGCCTTCTGTTGAGCCTTCTACTTTGGTTCTTTATTTGAGCCCTGTTGCAAATAATTTCTATGGCCCAAATACAAATTATGAAGATGAGTCATACGTTTCTGAGAAATTATTATTTGATTTGGAGAAATTAAGTGGGTTTGAATTTAATAATTATCATTATTATATAAATAATGATAATTATTTTAATCATTTTTTAAAGACTCCAAGTGGTGTTTACCGTCTTAAGATTTTGGGAAAAATACGGACGGCAGATGTTTTTGAAGTTCATGGGTTAGAGATTTTTGTTCTTCTTCCAGATGTTGAAAGCGCTGTCGTCTCTCTTCTACAGTTCAAGACAAAGATTCTTCCAAATTCGAGGACGAATTTTTTCGAAGGGGGCGGGAATGATGCGAAAGGAAAATTTAGATTACGGATTGAGCCAATATCTTTAGTATATTAGATTAATATCCTTAGAATATTAGATTTATCTTTAGATTTGTTTTTATATCTTAATTCGTATCTAAGACTTCTATTATATTTTCCTATATTGTTGCAAGAATTTAGGATGATAGTATCTTATGAATTCTATAAATACTATCAGATGTACTCGTGAATTATTATTGAGAAATAAATTAATTCTTATTAGCAATTATTTGCGATTTTCGTTGGCTTGCTGGCCCGAGTCAGAGCCGCGAATTATTATTGTGATTCGAACACTTGCTGGCCTGAGCCAGGGCTTCGATTTTATTGTGTAAATATTGTGATTCTCATCAACCACATCCAACATCTATTAATAATTCAGTAGAAAAAAATATATCAAGTGAAATATGAAAAATGGAACATAGAAATTGATCATTTACATGGCCCCGTGGATAGCTTTTCTGGCTCCGTCAATGTTAGTTCCGAAAAATAATAAGTTTTGATGTGAAATAAAATCTCTAAGAGAATAGACTCTTAACTTATATATTTTTACTCATCTCCGAAGATGACTTCCATATGAAGATGAGCAAGCTAAATTTGCAAGATCGGCATCAACTGATAAGCTGACCTTAGAAAGCCAGCTTAAAAAAAATGTGTGTTAAAATGTGAGTGCACTTAAATTATACTCGTTTGTTTGAAAATCTTTTTCTAAAAACTCTTTGAAACAAAATCAACTTACTTAATGTAAAGCTGATAAGATAAGTCTATACTAGGTCCTACTTGATACAAGATTCACCTACTTAAAATTTATCTTGTGCAAGGTCCACCTACTCGATGTAAAGCTGACCGAAATGATTATATGCTTAGCTTATGAAAATAGATGAGTATTATAATTAAATATAATGTATTAAAAATACAAAAGAATTATACACAGTGGTTTGAAGACCCAACTTCCACATCCACTCTTCCCTAAGAAAGTAAGTCTTGGATATCAGCTGGAAGGACAAGCAACTGACTCTCTCAGTTGCTCGCCCCTCATCCGTTGAGGAAGACAAATTTTTTATCAGTAAAAATATTTAATTTTATTCATTTCAAATGCATATGCAAAATTTTTATGTTTTTGTGCAAAAAAAAAAAATATATTTGTACACATATTTTGAACATATTTATAAATACGATCACTTTTTTTGAATCTAATTCGTAAATGCTCTATTTTTGTATGATCCAAATATTTCAGTTTGGGTAAATTCTTATATGCACGAATGTTGTGTGATTGATATTCATTTCTAAACAATATTAGTTATTTTATTAAATCAAATTATTTTCATTGATAATTGTATTATTCAGTTTAATTAGTTACTTTCAATGAATAATATTAATTTTTTAAGTTGAACAAATTAGTTATTATCATTAAGTAATATAGTTCATCATATAATAATTGTTTTTAATGAATATTATTAGTTATTTTTACCAAATAATATTAATTATATACAAATTGTAAAGTATAACTGATGTACACAAATGTTACTCATATTATTACTTATCATTTTCCACAAGCTATGATAAATCAATGTTCTAAAAGCCGTTGGTCGCTAGTTGGTCAAACTGTTAGCGACTAGTCGAGGACTAGCAAAAAGAACCTAAACGATATATAATTAATTATTTAATAAATTAATAATATATAAAACATAAAATAATAAAAATTAACATTACCACCTCTCAATACTAAAATTAGCTTATAAGTGATAGTAACAACTATGAAACTCAAAATTTAATAAAATTATTATTTAAAAATAAAAAAATGACACATATTAGTTCTAATTTTAAACTTTTAAGTTCTACATATTAAAAATGACAAAACAATAATTAAAGAGGCTCTTAAAAATGACAGCATAATATTAAAAAAATTAAGTTAGAATGACCTAATCGGCACTTAGACGACATAGCCGATGTCTAGACGGTCTAGTCGAAACCTAGTCTGCCTAAAAAGAAAAATGGACCTAATCGAGAATGATCTAGCTAGTCGCCAACTACTATTCCAAATGATTTTTTTTTTTGCATTTTGATCTAATTCGGATCGATCAAAAGCCAACTAACGATTAGTCAACAGATTTGGCCTTTTGGAACATTATGGTAAACAATGTGTGACAATCTCGATCAAAATATTATCAAATCAATTGGAATTTATGGCATTTGCTCACGGCTGAAAATCAAACCAAATTATTGGATTCTAATTCATTTAAGTTCAATTCAATATTTATAATATCAAACAAGGTTGAACAAACTTTCCATAAATTCAAGGTCTACTCATGCTCAAGCCTTATAAAAAGATAAAAATAAATATTAAAAATGTCAAACTACTCCAATTCAACTCATGTTTGACTTGATAATACACTGTTTGGGCTCGACTCATTTAATTATCAAATCAAATAAATTCAAAACTCAATAATATTTTTAACAAAATTGAATACATGACTGTTCAGCTTGCCACGACTCATTTGCAACCCTAGGTTTGGTCCATCAAATTCAATTATCACCCAACCCTCCTAGATCAGAAGTTAATAATTTTAAATAATCCGAACCGAATTAAAGGATGAACTGATGGATCGATGCAGTAAATTTATTGGGAATTATTAATTATGTTACAGCATATAAAGAAGCAAGCACATGACTTTTCCAAGATGGCAAATATTCTTGCAATTATCTGTTACATTTTCAGGCATTTAATTCGAAAAGAAACAAACCAAATACTTGCTCTTTACTTTCATTAAATATGAGGGACAAAGAGAAATCGCAAAAATCAGCACACAGCAGCAGCTCAATACAGTACACAAGCAACTATATTTTTTTTTATTTTTTAAAAAATATACTCCATTCGTCCACGATAAATGATCCACGTTACCTTAAACGATTGTCCATAATAAATGGTCTACCTACCTAAAATGAAAAACATACAATCATTATTTTTATTTTATTATATACATATATTTACTTTTACAAATCACATCAAGTACTTTTTTTAATAATTAAATATTTTTTTATACTAATATACTCACTTTAACAGATCAATATCAACTCTTCTTAATAATCGTGAATTGCCAAGTTAGTTCCTCTGTCCCACATGAATTTGCACACTTTTCTTATTTGGACGTCCCATACAAATTTGCATACTATTGAAAAAAGAAATATTGATTTACGTGCATACTCACAAATATATACATATATTTACTCATATATCATTATTTTATAAATAATTTTTTTTTTTTTTAAATGTATGGTCCCATAGGGTGCAAATTACTACTGAGACGAGGAGTATAATTTTTGTGGATGGAGTATATAAATATCAGTAAATGTGTGTCCCCAAATTAAACAAAGCAACATAAATCAATCAATCAATCAAGTAAGCTGGGGTCTAATCGATCACAGGCAAAGCGCAAACATCCAACGGTTGCCGCTTCGACAAGTCATCAGTATTGCTTCCCTTTGTCAAAAGCAAAGACTACTATCACCGACGATTGATGCATCTAATTAATCAAAATTATGCTTCTAATTTCTCCCCTAATTAATACACTGATTAGCATACATTGATATCACGAGTTTAATACTACCTCCGTCCCATAAAAGTTTGCATATACTCCATCCGTCCACGATAAATGATCCATGTTGCTTTAAACGGTCGTCCACAATAAATGGTCTACTTACCTAAAATGAAAAACTTACAATTATTATTTTCATTTTTTATATACATATACTCACTTTTACCCATCACATCAAGTACTTTTTTAATAATTAAATATTTTTTTATACTAATACACTCACTTTTACACTTCAACATCAACTTTTCTTAACAACCGTGAATTGCCAAGGTAGTCCAATTTTTGTGGACGGAGGGAGTATGTACTAGCTAGGTGTATTTAAATTCAATTTAAAACTTTATATTTGTTATTATTAAAAAAAATTCATAAAATAAAATTAAAAAATAATTCCTATGATTTTTAATAATAGTTAATATAACTTTTAAAAAATGCATGGGGATCTTTGCACCTTTTTACACTCGATCATTTGCTTAAGAAAACTGCATGAAGGATCATTGCATGCGCAACATAATGGTCCAAAAAAACTTAACATATATATGTGGGGTTACGTATAATCTCATTTAATTAATCCTATATCAATTTGCTCAATTATGCTTAATTAATTTATTTATTATTGTTATAATGTCGTTTCTACTTGGTTAACCACTATCTAACAACAGAATTATTACTCATAGAATGACGAATAGGTTAAAGAGTGTACCATAAAAGTGGATATCACCTTGTTTGTCTTTCATAGTATTGCACTGGGTGTGGGCCACACTCTTTTATCCTCTCTCTTTTCTCATATATTTTGTTTGAAATAAAGTGGATTCATGATTCATTTGTACTTTGTACACCCACCCAGATGTCCAAAATTCTATTTATTGTTGCCCAGTAATTCAGGATAGTTATTTCCTCACAAGGGGGTAAATAGTAATTCATCCGTCCCAGGAGACACTGCGGTGTCTTTTGGACACGCAGTTTTAAAAAAAAATATATTTTTATAAATATTATATGTGTATTGTGAGAGTGATGTTTAATAAATAATTTTTATTTTTATATATGCAAATTTTCCGTGGGACAGCCCAAAATAAAGTATGCAATGTCTTTTGGGATGGACCCATGAAAATAAAAATTGAATGGAAATAATAATAAAAAAAAAATAGTGACACACACCCTCCGACCATATAATCTTTTATTTTTTCGCGTCATCAGTTAAGTTTTACATATATTTGCACATACACATTTTTCTACTTTTTTATATTCTTTACCATTTTATTTTTCTTTCACATTTTAATTATCGAATAAAAATGTAGCACTTACTTTAAGACGGAGTGATTAGAAGTCAATCAGTTAGTCGAAATGAAATTTAATAGAACGTGAAACTAACTTTAATCGAAACTATCAAAACCAAAATCAATCAACACAAAAATTTATGTGGTTCGATATTGAATTACTTATATTCACGAGATTATGATATTCTATCTTCAATATTAAATAAATCTATTTACATATTACACTAATAAGTTATGATCGAATTCTAGAAATTCTACAAAACTATGTCAAGAATCCTATTTCACCCAATTCGTGAAACTTGTAACTGAAATATAGGAAAAACTACGTTAATTTATACGTTGCATCAAGATGAAGGAAGCCCAGTTTCAATTTGATAATTAACGTCACATTTAGCTCATTTATTTGAAAGAATTTCTCATTCTGTTGTGGCATTCATAATCTGTAACAAATTGGGCAGTAAACTTTCTTAAGTATCTGTTTTAGGCTCTAAACTATGGTTCACAAAACAATTCACAAGAGATATCCGATTCATTACTTAAATAGAATCGGCTGTTTTTTTCTTCTATTAATCCAAACTAAAATCAGTTAGAGCAAGAACTTCAACTAATACTTTGAATATAATTCGAGGAGTAAAATGAAGTGTAACATTAATTTTTACTGGAATGTGTACCGGATGCAATCAAAATATTATTATTTCATCTTTATACTCATTTATACCGTGCACTGAGCGACTTCTCGGTCCTAGGAATGGCTAGCTCGAGCGAAGGAAGTGGTTGCAAAATGTTATTGCAACAGGAACGACTCTCCCCTTTTTTCCCCAAATTTATAGGGTTTTCTCTTATCCTCCTCACCACGTGGTGATTTGGGGACTTTCTGCAACAAAAATTGGATTAAACCAATAGTACATCTTAAATCGAGCATGTATTCAATAGTGAAATTCAAAACACACTAAATTTGCTCAATCTCTTCAATAACTTTTCTTATCTGTTAAAAGGATTAGGATCCTTAAAGGTTTCGTGAAAATCCTCACGCCTTAACTCGGATTTCCCACAGACGGCGCCAGTTGATGTGGGCAAAAAAGTAAGCCACATCTAACAGATGATCATAAGCGAGAAATGGGTTGCATCCTTGCAACAACTTCATTTCAACTCCAGGAAAGGGGCTGCGCCACTCTCAAGTTCCAGGAAAATGACTTCCACCATAGACTTCGTATATCACCAAAAGTAACCTGCACAAAACCGAGCCGGAGGGGGCTCCGGCGTCGGTCCTCCGACGCTCAAGTCAGTAACTTATTCAACAAGAATGAATAGAAAATATTCCAATGGAATATACATTTATCAAAATAGAGAAGACAATAATTATGATGATGTTGCCATAGAAGGCAAAATGAGGGTATTTATATATCTCCCCTGTGAAGGGTAAAATGGTAATACTCATAGTGTTGCCCTAATTCATGTAGGACCACAAAATAGAATAATACTGCTGGGCAGCAGTTCTGGTGCGATATCCAACTCTGATCTCATTTTCAGAGTTGAGAAAATAACTTTCTCCGGCTGTGGATTATAGGCATATGTCCACATATCCATAAATGTACTGTTTGCAATGTAATCTACTTCTGTCAGATTTCCCCTTTAGTACGCTTTCTGGCTCTGAAGAGTTCGGAGCCAGAACATAGCATATTCATCAGTTTGTGAACAAGCACTAAATCATTATGAGCTCTATATGAGCTGATCTGGGCTTATACTTGAGCCGACAATAGATCCATCACTAATTTGGGATCGAGTATCATATGTCAATCTTTATTCTTATCACATCTCTGGTAGAGAATGATTTCTTAATTTAGTGCACCTCTTTGGTCAATGTAGAGGATTTTCGCATATTTCTTATTACAATAGAATGACGTCTCACTTCTGGTCCAACTCTAGATCAGATTTGAGAGAATGTTTTTCTATATTGAGAGTTGTCCATATTCATTTCTCACATATGAAAGTATGTGTATAGTTTCTTCCAGGTCTCCGTGTAGAAATGCTGTCTTGACATCTAACTGCTGAAGCTCTAAGTCCTCCTGATCTAACTTTGACAATAGGATTCTGATTGAACAGTGTTTCACCACTGGTGAGAATACCTCATTGAAGTCTACCACTCTCTCTGAGTGAAGCCTCTGGCAACAAGTCTTGCCTTATATCTCAGCTTCTCTCTTCCTCCTGACCCCATTTCAGATTTCTTCTTGAAGATCCACTTGGAACTGACTACCTTCTGTCCATGAACTCTGTTCACTAAGATCCAAGTGTTGTTCTTCTCTAATGACTGAAGTTCCTCAGTCATGGCCAATATCCATCTCTCCTTGTCTTTACCTGACACAGCTTCAGCATAGCTTTGTGGTTCCTGATGCTCCACCTCTTCAGCGGTTATCAGGGCATAGGACACCATATCAGCATGACCGTATCTAGTCGGAGGGTGTATGCTTCTCCTGTGTCTGTCTCTTGTTAGACTATAGTTTCTGAGATCATGACCTTCAGTATCTGAAATTGAGTGGTCAGAATGGTCGTCAGTATCACTTAGCTCTGACTCCTCTTGAGTCCTTCCAGAGGTTTCACCTGCCTAAAAAATTTCTTGTCCTGAGTTCCTTTTAGGAGTCTCCACCTCAACCTGAGATCCATCTCCTGAAAGTATACCATCTGAGTCGTGTATGCTGATGGGCTGATTGTATCCCATGACTTTCTAGTTGAAAGTCACATCTCTACTGACAATACACCTTTTATGTCCAGGTTCCAAGCACCATAACTTGTATCCTTTCTTTCCCTTAGGATATCCTAAGAAGATACATCTCAGTGCTCTAGGTTCCAGCTTATCCTGCCTGATGTGGGTAAAAGTTGAGCAACCAAATACCTTCAGGTTATTGTAGTCCGAGATCCTCCCATACCACACCTCATCAGGTGTTCTGAACTCAATTGTTGAGGAAGATGACTTGTTAATAAGATAACAAGCTGTACTGACTGCTTCCCCCCAAAACACCTTGGGTAGCTTTGCATCTGACAACATACTCCTAACCTTTTCCAGGATTGTCCTATTCATCCTCTCAGCCAAGCCATTTTGCTGAGGATTTGCAGGAACGGTCCTGTGTCTAGTGATCCCCCTTTCCTTGCAGAAATTGTTGAATTCCTCTGATACATACTCCAATCCATTATCAGTCCTGAGATGTTTAATGGATCTTCCTCTCTTATTTTCTTGTTCACTAACCCAATCCCTGAACCTTGCCAAGGCCTCACTCTTCTGCTTCAGTATGAATACTCACATTTTCCTACTGAAGTCATCAATGACTGTCATGAAGTATCTTCCACCTCCATGAGTCTCCACCTTAGCTGGTCCCCAGATATCAGAATGAACATAATCCAGAGGTGCATCAGTAGTCTTCTTACCTTTAGGGAATGGAATTTTCTTGGATTTGCCCAGGACACAATTGTCACAAAAATCCAATTTCATCACCTTTCCTTCCCCAAATGCCCTCTGCTTTGAAAGTTCTTGGAGCCCCCTTTCTCCAATATGGCCCAACTTTTTATGTCATACCATTGTCTCAGTGCTGTCCATAACATTGTTTGCTGACCCTGAAGAAGTGCTTCCAATTAGGATATACAACCCATTGACTTTCTTGCCTTTCATGCATACCTTCTTGCCATTGGTTATCAGGATATAACCATCCTCAGTGTTGAACTCATAACCCAGTTGATTCTGTGAACCCAGGGAGATCAGATTTCTCTTCAGTTCTGGCACCAGCCTCACATTTGAGAGTATCTTATCTACTCCATCAAGCAGCTTCAACCTGACAGAACCACTCCCCTTCACCTCACATGTCTGATTATTGCCCAGCACAACTGAGCCTCTATCAAACCTCCTCAACTCCCTGAATAATGATTCATCAGGGCACATATGGAATGAACATCCAGAATCTAGTACCCGCTCATCCTTCAGTTTCAGGTTAGTAACCGTTAACACCTCATCACTATCATACCCACCTTCAGCAGCAACAGTTATATAAGTCTTTTGTTCTTCTCCCTGGTTCCTATTTCTGTCAGGGCAATTCTTCTTGAGATGACCAGTTTTGTGAAAAGCAAAACATTTTCTCTTCTCAACAAAAGCACCAGATTTTGACCCCTTTGTGTTCTTCTTCTTCTTCTTGTTCTGAAAATCTTTCTTTCACTTCTTGAACCTGACATTCAATCCTTCAGCCTGAACTGAATTTTTCTTATCAGCTTGTAGCTGAATAGACTTTGTTTTCAGCGCACCCAGAATATCATCAAAGGACAATTTATCCTGCCTCCCAAATAGTAAGGTATCCTTGAAATTCTCAAAACATTTAGGCAAAGAATTCAGGGGCATCAAAGCCTTATCATCATCATCAATTTCCAGTCCCAGGTTCTCAAGATCATCAGTAGCCTTGTTGAATTCCTCAAGTTGTTCAATCAACTCCTTCTTTTCATTCATCCTGAATGACATCAGTTTTTGCTTCATGAACAACTTGTTGGTGACAGACTTAGTCTGATACACCTTCTCCAGCTTACTCCAAACCTAAATGGCAGTCTTCTCCTTGCACACCTCCCTCAGAGGCTTATCCCCCAAGCACAAGATGATTGTGCTATGTGCCTTTTTCAATATTTCTTGTTTCTTGCTTGGATTTTTTGATGAAGAGGATGGTCATTGATCTTCAGGCTTCAGAGCATTGGTCAGCCCATGATGAGTCAAGAGAGTCTTCATCTTGATCTTCCACAAACCAAAATCATTTGCTCCAGTGAATTTCTCAAAATCCAGCTTGGTAGATGCCATGATTGATGATAAACCAGTCGATTCCTCCTCCCTTTCCCACAGACGGCGCCAATTGATGTGAAAATGTCAGAGAATGAATCGAACTCAATAAGACTTGAAGTTTTCAGAGCAATTGGAAGAACTTGCCGGATGAACACACTCAACAGAAATAAACAGGAAATCAGAAGAACAAAGCAATTTACGTGGTTCGATAAAATTGATCTACGTCCACGGATGGGGTTGGCTCACTTCACTAATCGATGAATAATATTTACAGAATACAAAGCTTTCTCACTCTAATCTCTCTAAGTATCGAGTGAATTATATAGTCCTCTTTTTGATTCTGAAATGAATACGTATTTATAGATCAGACATTTAACCGCCTTTGAGCTCTTAACCAATCAATGAGATTCGTATGGCTATAACCGCCTTGAATAACTGTTCCGACGTCCAATGAGATTGCTCCGCCAGCTGCCCAAATAACCAACTTTATCACTCTGGTGAAGTCGCCTTTGCCTTGCTCTGTTTTCATAACTGTCAGCTCAGGATTGCCTTCATGCTGAGTGACTCAGTGAGTAGGTGATTCTCAGCTCAGGATGATCTCTCAGGATTTGCCTTTAGTTCTACTGAGTCTTCAGTGTCTTCACTGATCTGACCACTCAGGATGAGTGTCAGGATCAGAACACTCCTGACTCAGGATCAAGTCTTCGCTCAGGCTCATGATGCTTTCCTTAGGAATATTCCTCCAGATCCAATACTCAGGATCAGGATTCCTGATTAATCTTCAGTACTCAAACTCAGCTTATCTTTACACTTAACAGTAATGAATTTGTTCCATTTTCTTAATTAGTTCGATTATATGAAACAAATTTAAAAAAATGCAACAGATCATATTAAGTTCCAACTTTTTTACATTCATTCCAATATTTTCAGACCTTCTAATTGAGGATGAAAAAAAATTGTGAATTGAATTTATTTAAACTCAAATTTTTTAAATATTATTATTATGTATTTATTATTACTGTTGTATATTATGTACTATCATTATCAAAAATAAAAAAAATTATTTTTTAAACAACAATAATTGACATACATAATCATGATAATAAAAAAAATCGTATGACTCAAATTCATAGGGGCCTAGCAATTGAGGATTCGTTTCAAAAAAATTTAACTAAAGAATCTGGCTGGGTACGTTGGCAGGGGCAAAACGGATGGGCCCATTGGTATTATACTGGTGGATTATGAGGATAAAAAATATGTTTAGGGACACTTACGCGGAGTGATTTTTTTTTTCTTATGTTTATTGCAAAGAGGTGTTTAAATTTTAGAATATTTATATATTTATTTGAAGTGTGTTTTTGAATGTGCAATTTTTATAATTTTTACATACTTTTTTTTTTTTTGCATTTTAAAGAAAAAGTGTACCCTCTTTATTTTTTTTCTCATATTTTTCTTAGTAAAGTGGTTAAAAATTATTTCATTTAACAACTTCAAACTTGTGCGTTTGAAATTATATAGAGTTGATTTGGTGGTATAGATACGAGCATACACTTGTTGAGTATAGAGTTTAAAACTCATAGTGTAGATGGATTGTCTGAGAGACGGTTTGGTTGGAGATTTTTGTAGGTGAGTAATGATAATTAAAGTCATAGTGTGTATTTGAAATGACTCTCTATGACTTTAATTCTCAAAAATTAAGAAATCAACTATAATTCAGCTATACGAAAATTATGATTTTCATTTCATACTCTTTTCATTTTTATACCCTTTTTATTTTTTACAATTATACAAAGACGTCTCCTCTCTCGTAAAAGAAAAGTTTAGAGCATTTGGTGCATGTGAAAACGTGGGTGGGACATATAAATTGGGAATGAAATAATTATTTTGTACTATATGAAGAGTGAGAAAAATAGTGTGGATTTGTGGGCAGGTTGCAATAAAAGAAGATATGAGAGTATTAATTAGAGTAGAGGTCATTTAATGATATGATTTTGATATCCCATTCCCCTCCAAGGAAGGGAAGGTTGAATTTATTTATTTTTCTAGCAATAATAGGACTAGAAAAATGCCAGCTAGATTTTTAGCAATTGACAAAAGTGGGGCCCAAAGTCTTGGTAATTGAAAGCCACTGCACAGCACTCCATATCATATAGTCAGTCCCATTTTTCTAGGCCCCCCTCTCTTTCTCTCTCTCTCTCTCTACCAAACCCCAATATCTATTTTAATATTCATATTTCTGTTGCATTAGTATTCATACCATTCATATTATCGTAGTATGCATTTGGTGCACAAATTTTACATTCATTGAATTCATTTGAAATTTTGATGCTTTTTATTTTATGTTTTCAATTAAATATAATCAGCTTACATACATTTTATTTTTACATTTCAATTATATAATTTACATTTTTCATTTCATACATTTTAACAGAAATTTGACTCAATTACATCAGGGGACTTGCATTTTCTAATTCTTTATATATACAGTAACAAATTTCAGTTACGAAAGTACATTTGAAATATTTAAAAAATGGGATCCAAATATGGTTTTTTTCTACAAATTATTTTTAGGTGATGGTGATGTAGAAAGAAGAGGTGGAAGGACGCAGTCTTGCTCAAGAACCAAAGGCATGAATATTAATAATAATAATAATAATAATAATAAATTAAGACTACATTAAGAAAAGAGCCCTTCATTGCATTGCATTGCATCTATACACAAACTTTGAAAGCAATAACACACTCACACACACATTGAAATTAAGAGTGCAAACTAAAAAGAAAAAAGGGTAACAGGGGAAACTAAAAACAGAGTTGCAAAACTAACTAGCTACCCCAGTCACAGGAAGCTACCCGAACTTTCTAGAACTCCGACTAAGAGGCCATTCAGATGCTGAGAAGATCCGGTGGTGGTGGCGGTGATTGAGGCGGCTGAGGGTGGTTGCTTTTCGGAGACTCCAAAGTTTGAGGTGGTGATTGTGTGAGAGTTGAATCTCCGGGTTTTACCCCGGGCAGCTCAGTCAGTATCTGCACAACTTCACGCATGGTGGGCCGTTCGACTGCCTGCTCTTCTACGCACAGCATTGCTACGTAGAAAACATGCATCACTTCATGGAGAGGGACTGTTGGGAGCCTTGGGTCAAGAACTTTGAGCACTCCTTCCTTGTTCCCATCAGTCATTGTCCTAACCCATTGAACTATGTCGACGCCATCCCCAAACTCCCCTACTGGCTTTCTACCTGTAACGAGCTCTAGCAGAACCACACCGAAACTGTATACATCGCTCTTCTCATCAACCTTGAGTGTGTATGCGTATTCTGGAGATGGTGATAATGATAATAAATATTCAGTCAAGAAAGATTGGTGATCTATTATAAACCCAACAATGATTCTTTATCAAGAAGATATTGTTCATTAAGATTACAAAAATGTTACCATTGCACGGGGTGAATACAAGTTTTTTACTTCAAGAAAATAAGCAAGTATAATAAATTTCCCAACCAAATTCCTACCTATGTCATTTTCTAGCTTACAGAAGTTCTCATGTGCTAAATTTGACATATTTAATCAATGATCATGGATGTGCATCTGCACCTAATTTCAATAGTAGTTGAAAAGCAAAGGCATGAAAGGGACTGATTTTGACAAAACTAGGACTTAGCATGTGCACATAATTCAAATTCACAACTATCAGAAACTAATGAATTTCCACTAGAATTCAAACCACAATTATAAATCAGATTAAAACATTTAACATATTCAATGAGCATATACAAGATTGCAACAACCATAAAAGAACAAGTATAAATAATTACAAGTAATTAACAAAACAAAAAATCGATTACCTGGGGCGATGTATCCGTAAGAACCAGCAATAGCAGACATACATTCCGATGTCCCTGAGTCCTGCAGGAACTTAGCAAGTCCAAAATCAGCCACATGGGCTTCAAAATTGGAATCCAAGAGGATATTGTTCGATTTCACATCACGATGAACAATCAACGGGGAGCAATCATGATGAAGATAGCAAAGGCCCTTTGCAGCCTCCACAGCAATTTTATACCGTGTATCCCAATACAAGTGACCCCCTTTCTTTCCATGAAGCATTTCACCCAAGCTCCCATTAGGCATGTATTCATAAACCAAAAGATTTGTCTCATGATTCGAACAAAACCCTAATAACCTCACAATGTGCCTATGCCTAATCCTCCCTAGAGTCTGTATCTCAGCATTGAACCCATGATCGTGAGATGAGCCTCGGCTCATTGCTGGCAATCTTTTCACAGCTACCTCATCTCCATTTGGCATTGTTCCTTTGTAAACAATGCCAGCTCCTCCTTTACCGATTATATTGTCCTCCTTAAGACTATCCAACACATCATCACAAGTGAAATCCAATCGCTGAAATGCAGTTAGCTTCCAAGCGCGAGAATCGCTAGCCTTTTTCAAGGATCGAGCCTTGATTATGGCGGCAACAGCAAAAACGATAGAACAAACAAGCAATCCGATCACGAGAAGGAGTTTCATGGAAGGGGAGAATGTCCCCTTCTCGTGTGGCCTTTCAGCCCCTGAGGCAATGCCCTCTTTGCAAGGCCCCAAATAAGGTCCACAGAGATTTGGATTACCCAAAAATGAAGTGTGGTTGAAATAGCTAAATTGACCAGTCCCAGGAACTAAACCAGACAGATTGTTATATGAAAAATCAACTGAAGTTAAGCTCTGCATACTAGCAATGGAGGATGGAATGCTACCCAACAGATGATTTCTAGATACATTCAGATAGTTCAGGATTCTCATACCAGTAATTTCCGCCGGGATTTCGCCGGAGAGCTGATTCCGGCTGAGATCGACGAACGTCAACAGCTTGCATTGGCTGATCTGCGGCGCAATCGGGCCTGATAACTCGTTGTGGCTGAAATCCAACTTCGATAGCTGCTGTAACTTCCCGATTTCCGCCGGGATCTTGCCGGAAAACTTGTTTCCGTCAAGCAAAAGCTTCTGAACGCCAACAAAATTCCCGATACTCGGCGGTAAAACGCCGGTGAGATGATTGTTAGAAAGACTAATTTGCCCCAGACTCGTCGACGATCTATCCGTCACCGGAAAATCACCAGATAGGAGGTTATCCTGAAGCTCAACCTGAGTTAGCTTCGGTAAACTCAATAGCCCATTCGGAATCGACCCGTTCAGGTAGTTATCGCCCATACGAATCCGAGTCAGCGATTCGCACTGACCCAGTGACTCAGGAATCGGGCCGAAGAGGAAATTGCCCAGTGTGATTAATGTGTGCAGCTGTTTGCCTTTGCACAGATTTGGGGGCAGATTTCCGGTTAATTTGTTGGAACTGACGTCAACTTCTTGAATCTTTCCGTTGGCTCCCAAACTCTGAGGAATTATTCCGGTGAAATTGTTCTCCCACAACTGCAAAACCTGCAGCTCCGGCAACTCCCCGATGAAATCAGGTATCGAGCCGGTGAGTTTATTCCTGAAAAGATTTAAGAGGGTTACGTTTTTTAGCTCGGCAAATGATGGTGGTATTTCGCCGGTAAGAATATTGTTCGACAGATCCATAGATTTCAAGTTCTTCAGGCTGCCGAGCTCCGGCGTCAAGCTGCCGGAAAGCCCATTTACTTGGAGGAAAAGAGTGTCGAGGTTCTGCAAATTCCCTATCTCACGCGGAATCTCCCCGGTGAGGCCGCAATTTGCGGCATCGAACCGCACCAACTGCGACAGGTTCCCAATCTCCTTCGGTAATCCGCCGGAAAATGCATTGAAATACCCAATGTAAAGCTCCTTAAGATTAGTCAAATTACCGATCTCCGGCGGTATGGCTCCGGTTAGCTCGTTACCAGAAATGGCGAGGTACTCGAGACTTGGGAACGAGCCAAACTCCGGCGGGATTTCACCGGAGAAGAAATTCCCTCCAAGATGTAAATGACGGAGATTGGTGAGCATATACGCCTGCGAGGGGAAGTCTCCGGTCAAGTTGTTATTGTAAAGGTCGAGCACCTGGAGATTACTCAGGCGGTTAAGCTGCGGGGGGAAAGTCATGTTGAAGATATTGTTGGAAAGATTGAGGTAACGGAGATTGGGAATGTTCGAGATTTGAGGCGGGACAGGGCCGGAGATGAAGTTGCCGGCGGCGGAGAAGTTAACCAGAAACCGGAGATGGCCCACGTCGGGGGAGAGCGTGCCAGTGAGGCTGAGGTCGGAGATGTCCACCGCAGTCACGTGCCGACCGGATGAATCGCACGTGACCCCCTTCCACGTGCAATGGTTGGTGTCGGGATTCCATGAGCCCAGGGCGGACTGTGGGTCGTCGGAAATGGCAGCTTTAATGGATAATAAGGCGCGATTTTCTGGCATCCGCGGAAGCCTCGCCGCCAAAGAATGGAGGAGATGGAGGTGGAAGAGGAGCAAAAGTATGGGGAAACGCATTTTGGATAGAGTGTGGGTTTTTCTCCGGCGAATTTGCCCTCTGTTCGATTGCTCTACAAATGAGGAGGTTATAGGTTTTGAAGGAAGGGGGAAGAGAGGGGGGGGGGGGGGGGGTTGGTTAAAATAGCAGAAAAAAAGAGGGCGGGGGTGCGAGGAGTGTGTTTGCGTATATTCATATCTTTATTGCTTTTTCGTTTTTGTCCTTTATTAATTTGGGGAAAAAATTGGGGGTGTTTTGGGAAATGGAGTTTCTTTAAGACAGATTAAAAGCAAGTTTTGAATACCTGGTTCACGAGATTGTTCGTATAATTGGGTACATAATTCACCCAATCTTTTTTTTTTAATTTAATTTAATTCACAAAAATATATTTATTATATGTCTTTTTATTTTTATTATATTTAAGAAAATATATTTATTTATAATATATACTGAACCAAGTAATAATTTTGTGTAAAACAATAAACAATTGTATAAACTATAAAGTAAAGAATAGTTATTTTTAAAAAATGAATTTATTAAAAAATAGAATATTAATTTTATTTTTTATGGAAAGAAATTTTATTGTGCATCCATAAAATAAAATAAAAAAATTATAGTGTAATGAATGGAGTATAATTTTGTCCATAGTTTGCTTTAGGGGTGTATTGGATTAGGATTTTAAAAGACTTTTTTAGCTGAAAAAAATCCTGCAGATTTTAAAGATTTTGTAGGATTTTGGTGACTTTTAAGATTTTGTAGGATTTTGTAAGACTTTTAAAATAAGGATTTTAATGGATTCTATAGGACTTTGTAGACTTTGCAGAATTTCATGGATTTGTGACATACAATAAAAATTCAAATTTTTTCATACCTTCAAATTAAAAAAAAAAAAAATTAAAGACAAAAAAAATCATAATATCATGTCCTTTTAAATAGCATTACTCCACATATTCATAGCTATACTAGTCCTCAAAGCATTAGCGTCATGTCGTTCTTGCTCTTGAGTTTGAATGATAGGCTCAAAATCACGGTCTTCATTAACTGGTAATGTTGAAGATGAAGGTTCGTCCACCGATTCAATTGGAAATTCATCAGAATGACATTCTTTGCGAATAAAGTTATGTAGAGCTGCACATGCTAATATTATCAATATAAAAAAGTATCGAAATTGAATAATCAAAGCAACCAAAGTAAAATATAACAAAACTCAAATACCGTAAAAAAATATTATCAATATAAAAATATTACCTAATGACATATGTAATATATAATATTAGTATTATAATAATACTATATAAAAATAAAGATTTATCTTGTATATAAGTTAGGATGAACAATATCGTTTTTAATACTATTTAATAATTATTAACTATTTTTATTTATTCTAGTATATATGTATATATAATATTATATTACTCTTCGTCACTGTAATTATTTTATCGTTGATGTTATAAATGTAGAGATGAAATTATAAGGTTAAAACTATTTTAGGTCTTAAAAATAAATAATTATATATAAATTAATTTGGGGATAAATAAAATCACTAATTAAAAAAGTCCACCGAAATCCTAGAGGTTTTGATGGGATTGTTGGTATTTATAAAATACACTAAAGAATCCATCAAAATCCATCAAACCCAACAATCCTTTAAAATCCTTATATTTTTTAATACCAGTGGATTGTTTTTAAGTCTTTTAAAATCCTGATTGAATAC
>JAPKLY010000106.1:1121731-1161023 GCA_026898435.1 Prunella vulgaris | reverse complement strand
AGCCACCCTGCTAAACTTTTAAAGTTCATAGAAAATATTAGCTCTTCAATTTAGTAAAACAAAATTTTGAACTATTAAATATTTTGTTTTAAAATTTAAAGTAAATTTTTTTTTTATTTAAATAGATAAAATATAATATATTTAAAAATGGGGTGTTACAATAGTACTTCTCCGTTCTCTGTTTGTAGGTGGCATTCTTCAGTTCCGACGAAGCTCTAGTTTCTTCAAGCAAGTCCTTCTCCACTGCTAAGGCTTCGTCATTTTCTTTTTCTTCATACCCTACCACCTTCCAAGTCTTGTTTTGAACTTCCACCGGTACAACTGCTTCAGTTCCAAAGGCTAAGGGAAACGGGGTTTCACCGGTACTTGCTCGATACAACGTTCTGTAAGACCACAGCACCTCTGGCAACTCGTCTGCCCAACTTCCTTTCTTGTCTTCGAGTCGGATCTTCAGTACATGCTTCAGGATCTTGTTCACTGCTTGAACCTGACCGTTCGACTGTGGATGGTACGGAGTTAAGTAGTTTTTCTTGATATTCCACGAGCTACAGAACTCTCTCAACTTCTGACCGTCGAACTGCTTGCCATTATCCGTTACTATCGACTGCGGGAGTCCGAATCGGCATATCAAATTTTTCCCGATTAAGATGATCATCCTCTCATGCGTCACTGTTGTGAGTGCCTCGGCTTCTGCTCACTTAGTGTAGTAGTCCACTGCTACTATGGCGAACTTCACACCGCCTCTGCCAGGCGGGAATGGGCCGATCAAGTCGATATCCCATTTTGTAAAAGGTCATGGGCAGAAGGCCGATTTAAGTTGAGTAGCAGGAGAGTGGATATTAGGTGCAAACATTTGACACTTTCGGCACATTCGGGCGAAGCTAATGGCATTTTCGTAGAGTGGGCCAGTAGTACCCTTGCCTGATCGTCTTATATGCCACAGCTTGCCCCCCCAGCATGACTCCCACAAATTCCTTGGTGGATTTCTTCTAACACATCTTACCCTTGCTTTTCAGATAAGCATTTGTGTAGGGGTAGAGTGAATCCACGTTTGTAGAGTTGGCCATCTACCAACGTGTATCTGGCTGCTTGCTTCACTAGCTGACTAGCTTCCCACACATCTTCTGGGACCGATCCGTCCTTCAAGTATTTTTCGATCGGAGTGCGTCAATCTTTGCCATCTTCCTGCCCCCCACTTGAAGTCTGATATACTATGTAATCAGACATCGAGGGGTCCTTCAGCTTGGTGACGATGACCTCCGTCAACTCTGCTTCACCGCTACCGGTAGCTAGTCGAGCTAGTGCGTCGGCTTGCGTATTCTCCAGTCTTGGGATCTGCTCGATGTAAACTTGCTTAAACATCTAGATCAGATGCGCCACTATCTTTTGATACATCATCATTTGCTAGTCCTTAGCTTCGTATTCTCCCCGGACTTGGGATATTATTAGCTGGGAATCTCTGAAAATCTAAAGATTAGTTTCCCCCACAGCTAATGATAACCTAAGTTCGGTTATCAGCGCTTCGTACTTCGCTTCATTGTTTGTGGCTCTGAAGTCGAACCGGATCACCGAGGTGAAGACCTGTATGTCTGGGCTTATTAATACCACACCGGCTCCTGCTGTTGTGCTAGTTGATGATCCGTCAACGTAGAGGTGCCACGGAGCTATATGCCCTCTCGTCGGATCTAGCGGGAAAGTTAGCTCGATGATGAAATCGGCGAGCGTTTGTCCCTTGATCGCTATTTGAGGTGCGTAGGTTATACCGTATTGGCTAACTTCTAGTGACCATTTCAACAAGCGTCCCGCAGTGTCTGGCCGGTGTAGTATTTGCCTTAGTGGGAATGTTGTCAATACTTCTACTGGATGGTCGAAGAAATAGGGTGGCAATTTTCTAACACTCATCACCAGTGCATAGGCTAGTTTTTTCGTTGGGGAGTATCGTAACTCTGCTTCATGTAAAGCTTGACTAACGTAATACACTGGTAGGTGTGTCTTTCCTTCTTCTTGGACCAGTACTGAACTAATGGCCACCTCCGACGCTGCTAGGTACAGGTATAGTTGTTCTCCAGGTACTAGCTTTGACAGTATCTGCGTGTTGGCCAGGTACTCTTTGATGCTTTCAAACGCTCTCTGGTACTCACTCGTCCATTGAAAATTGTCCTTGTGCCTTAGTCTGTTTGCTTTAATTGCTTCAAAGAACGGACGACTCCGATCGCCGGATATGGAGATGAACCGGTTCAAAGCTGCTAGACATCCAGTCAGTCTTTGAACCTTCGGCACTGAGTCTGGCACTTCAATTTCTATGATGCATTTAACCTGCGTCGGATTGACCTCGATTCCTCTCTGACTTACTAGGTGTCCCAGGAACTTCCCCGAGTGGACGCCGAAACTGCTCTTCTTTGGATTCAACTTCATGTTGTAGTGGCATAGTATATCGAAGGTTTGCTTAAGGTGGTCTAGGTGATCCCCCTTTCGCAAACTCTTGACCACTATATCGTCCACGTACCACTCCATATGTCCAATGTGTTGGTCGAACATCTTGTTCACAAATCTCTGTTAGGTAGCTCCGACGTTGATGAGTCCGAACGACATCCTTTTCCAGCAGTACATATTCTTGTTGGTGTAGAATGTCGTGTGTTCTTGGTCGTCCGGGTGCATTGCTATCTGGTGATAACCTGCAAAAACATCCATGAATGTCATCATCTTGTGGCCTGTAGTGTTATCGACAAGTTGATCAATGTGGGGCAGCGGGAAGTTGTCTTTTGGGCACGCCTTGTTGAGGTCCGTGAAGTCGATGCATAGTCTCCACGTTTCGTTTGGCTTTTTCACTAGGATAGGGTTTGCAACCCACTGCGGACACAAAGCTTCTTTGATCAACTTGTTGTCCAACAACTTCTTCACTTCTGTGGTTAGCGCCTCGTACTTGTCTCGTCCGTACTTCCTTCGCTTTTGGCGAACAGGTCTCCTCATCGGGTCTATATTGAGTCTGTGGCATGCATGCTCTAACGGGATCCCCGTCATATCTTCATGGGACCAAGCGAAGATGTCCAGGTTGGACTTCAAGAACTCTTCCATCTTTGACTTGTACGGCTTCGGCAGCTCGGAACCTATGAAGAGTTCCAAATCTGCCTTGTTTGGGTCCACCTGGATTGCTATTAGTTCCTCCATGGGGGTAGCTTTCCTTTTCTGGTTCTTCCATCTTGGATAGCTAACCAACTCGTCCCAGTTCTCCTTCTCCATTGGCTCGAAACCTACTCGAGGTTCGAGGTCATCACCTCCTTCTCCAACTTTGGCAGGTTCTTGGACTTCTTCCACGTTTTGGGGGACTGGGTTTGATGTTTCCTCAACCTGGGGAGCTTCATCAACTTCCATTGGCGCTGGTTCTTTGTCTCCCACTGGTTCTCCGACTTGAATTTCCACAACTTCTTCCATGGGTACCGACTGTGAGTCTTCTACCGGTTCCTGTACTTTGACTACCTCTGCTGTCTCCTCCGGCAGGTTGTCCACCTCCATCATCTCAGTTTCAACTGAGATGACGTCCAGGATGTTAGGCTCGTCTGTCGAAATTTAGACGTCATCTTCAAATACGAGGACCTGCATCACAGACTTTTTTGCTTGACCATTTTTTATCTAGAGTAAACGCTCTCTGGCCTTTTTCTGGTCACCTTTAATAGTTCCGGCACCTTTTGGAGTTGGAAATTTTAGACAATAGTAGTAGGTTGAACACGCCGCTTTAAATTCATGAATGAAAAGGTGGCCAAGGAACCAGTTGTAGGTAGATTGCTGGTCAATGACAAGGAAATTAACGAGCCTAGTCAACCTCCTTTCTGGGTCCTCGATCGATACAAGTTGGACGCTTAACCTAATCTGACCTACGGGGATGGTTACAGCTTCTCTGAACCCCACTAACCTAGCATTGCTAGGTTCTATATATGACTCAAAACTCCTAACGCATCTAAGGTAGATTTGAACAAAATGTTGGTGAAGGCGCCTGTGTCCATTAGCAGCCGGTGGACTTTGACATTCATTATGTTGGCGCAGATCACCAACGAGTCATTGTGGGGAGTTAGAACCCCTTCCAAGTCCACCAGAGAGAAGGTTAGTTCGGCAGTCAGTTGTGCGGCGAGATTGGAGCTGGAACTCCCCTCTTGAACCTGGTTGATGGCCCAGACCTCGGCCTTCCTCTGTCTTTTTGAAATAGAGAGTCTTCAATCTTCAAGACCTCCGGCAGCTCCAATCTGTTCCTCGAGAACAAGGAGTTCTCGAGTTGGTTCTTGATCTTGCGGAGGTGGGAGAGGTGCCCTGCGTCTATGTTGAGGACCACATCGGTCCTCATCTTCTTCTTCATCGTCAGAGACCTCTCTCCTCTCGATCCTGATCTTCTTTGTCGGTTCTTTCTTCATGAACTCGGCCAGCTTCCCGTCCTCGTAAAATTTCCAGAGTTGTTTGAGGAGATCTCGGCATTCGCTAGTGAAGTGGCCGATTGATTGGTGATAGGCACATAATTTGTTCAGGTTCAGCTTCGTGAGGGTCTTGACGAATCCTCCTTGGTTCGTTTAGCATTGCTTTGACCTTAACCGCCTCAAATACATGGTCGATGGAGACGGTAAGTACTTGGTTGAGCTTTTTCTTGAACTCGTCTCTGTCCCTAACGCTTTCAAGTTCCGGAGGGCTTTGTAGGTGCCCCCGGACTTCTTCCCGTGCTGCTTCTTCTCATCAGAGGCACCAACCTCCTTCAGTAATGCCTCCTGCATAGCCACGTACACCCTGGCTTTGTGTCGAAACTCAGTGTAGGTGTTTGGGCATGCAAGATGCATCTTCTTCCAGAGTCCAGTCCCCTTCTTCAGACCAGCCATCATCGCAACGATCTTCGTATCTTCGCTCACTGGCTCATCTTCCAGTAGTATTTTATCAAACTTCTCCAGGTACTGCTGGTCTGTCTCGTTTTCACCTTGATGAATGTTGGCGAGCCGGTGCTTCTGGGTCAAGTATGATCGGTAACATGAGAAGTGGGTTAGGAACTCCCGTGTGAGTTGGCCAAAAGACTGGATTGACCCCGGGGCGAGTGAAGAGAACCAGCGGTGGGCACGGTCCCCTAGGGTCAACGGGAAGTTCCAGCATTGGGTTGCGTCTGAGGTACCGGCGGAAATCATGTAGTCTGCATACTTGGAGATGTGGACTTTGGGATCAGATTCTCCCTCGTATGCGGACATCACTAGTAACTGTATCTTTTTCTGCACCGGTGCCTTCAGTATGGCTGGCGCCAGTGGTGATGCTGGGAGTGAAGTGGCATCAACTCCGCCAGCTTTGGCAGCTACCTGCATTTGTAGCTGCTCTACCGCATTTTTTAGCGTTGCCAGCTCATCTTCGTGGGCTACCTCATGTGGAGGTTGTTCAAAGGCGGTAGGCCTCGTGGACGCACGTCCCCGCAGTCCCCCGCTCAAGGGTAGCCCCTCCGTGACGGGTTGGAACTGGCGGCCACGTACCGTTCGAGCCAAGTCTATCTGCAGCTGGCCTCCATAGACAGTCATGTGCGGACCTACGCAGATGTAGATCCGAATCTTCCCTCCGGGATGAAGCAGAGGCCGACTCTTGTTTGGTTTCTTCGCACCTAGGCCCTAACCTGCCCCGGAGGACCTCCCTGGATTGGTGGGTTGCAAATGCCTCTGTGTGGGTTGTAGTTCGCCCATCCTGCGAACCCAGCCTGTCCGTCATTTTAGCCTTTCCGACTTTTTCTCTGTGTTGGCGAGCTCTTGTGGAGCTCGCCTCCTGCTCTGTGGGGAGCTCACCAGCATGACCTCTGTTATGCGTGGCTTGAGTACGTCGGGTGGTCTGCTCCCGTGCATCATTGGCAGGAGTTCGCAGAGACGCTTGGGCGAGCTCGCCCTGCTGCCGTTGTTGCAGCCTCTACAATGCAGCGATTTTTCGTTGAAGCTCATCGGGATCATTGGCAATGTCCTTCAGAGCGGGATTTAGTCCATCTTGGGCCAGTGGCGCGGTCTCAGCTCTCCGAGGAGCTCGCGGGATGTCATTTGGCTGGGGAGCTCGGCGCGAGGTCTCCCAATCAGCCTGTTTTGGAGAGTACGCCCCTTCCATCTCCTTATGGTGGTTGATGTGTTTTCTTTTGACATGGTCGAGATTTGGATGGTAGTTCGTTTAGTTCAGGTTATTAGTTTGTTGAGTTCGACGGTTTCCAGCAAAGGTGAACTTGATTAAGGTCTATCGAGCCTTGTATGCGGGTAAATTGTCCAGAATTTGGTTTATTTACTCACATGCATGCGTTTATGATCCTTTTTGTTATGTTTTCAGTCCAAAATTCTGAGAATTTCACCGGAAACTGGAAATTTATAGTTTATCTTCAAATGTTCTTGAGTTAACTAAGAAGACCTTCAAGTCTTCTTCAAATTCTCACAAATTCTTCTCTTAATTTCAGAATTCGGAGGTTCGAGCCCTTCCTCTAGCGCCAAATTGTTCGATAGGGTTCTTAAGTTTATTACAACCACTAAACACATCATTAACAAATCATATCAACATGCAATTTAACTTTTTAGTTTGTTATATTATTGATGTATTTGAGATGTTCAACTAGAATATAATATTTAGAGATATACTATGATTAATTTAAAAAGTTTAGGAAATTTCATAAGTTTCCTTATTATTAGATTCAAATTCAAATGTATTGTTTTTTATGTTCTGTTATACCATAATCTGAATATCGGTGATATCATAGCGTTACGATTTTACTAAAGTGTATTATACTATTAATTATCGGTTATACTATAGTCTTCTCAATTATACCGTACTATAGTGTATAAATTTGAAATTTTGTATTGTAGCACATCAGCCTAGGCTACTTTATTACGTTACGATTAGTCATTGAATTACTTTTGCTAAATTTAGACTTATGGGTTAGACTTACATGTGTTTCCCACGAAAAATTATTTATATGGGCAATATAGTAACACACATTATGCTCTTGTATTATATGAAAAATTATTTATTATATAAAAATAAATGAATATATATAAAAAGAACAACATTCATAAGATTGTAACATATATTTTCTCCCCAATTTGTGTTACAATATGGGCAAATACGTGTTACTGTAAGAGAAAATGTACTTTTATAAGAATGAATATATGTTTTTTTATTTAATTATTCCTTTAAATCTAGATATATTGATTCATATATTAACACATTTTTTTACTATTTTATATATATTATTATATAAAAAATAATTATTTCTATACAAATAAATAAATATTTATGAAAACCAATATGTTTATTATAATAACACACATGCTTTTTCTCTTATATTATGTTAAGAGCTATTTATTCTATAAAAACAAATGAGCTATTTATTCTAATCCAAAAAATTAAAAAACAAAGTAAATAACGAACAAATATATATTATTTACATCATACATTTATCCGTCAAAATACAGTCTTGGAACATTATGTCGACGCGGAGTGCATGTGTACATTTTTAGGCTCAAATTGGAGAAATCGTGATCGGATGTTTTCTCAAAATTAGTCGTCCATCTAAACTCAAAGTAGAGCCTTTCCCAATTTAATACTCCCTCCATTTCGTAGGAATTTGCATTCTACGGGACAACATATTTTTTTTAAAAAATATATATTTTATATATAAAATAGTGGTGTATGAATAAATAAGTGTATATATTTGTGAGTGTGCACGTAAATTAATTTTTCCTTTTTTGGTAGTGTGAAAATTTATTTAGAACATCTAAATAAAAAAAAATGTACAAATTCATGGGACGGAGGAATATCTATTTTTCCACGTAGAATTTGACATCTCCAAATTAAATTTTAGTTCTTTAATTTTAATAATTCTTTTCTGATCGGACAACGTTGAAATTGTCAATAATTATTATCAGGATGGGAAACAAGGGTATAGGCGTGTCACATGGTAAGGATATGTATATCACCGCTTATTTATAAGGCTGCCCATGAAACCATTTATATTTGGTTGGTAAACTGTATGGTCCCAATATTATAAGTCAATTACTCAACCAAAAAAAAAAAAAAAATGTCAAACATTCTTTAAAATAAATTAATAGAGACGTACTCATGTAAACCATTTTACGGTGTAAATCATACCATATTAAAAATTTACGGGTCCTTAACCGGGTCGGGTCGGATTTAGATATTTTTTTTCAAAATTTTCGCAGCTATAATTCCAGGTTTTTTCGCTCCCACGTATATTATAATTTTGGCAAATGCATGTTACTATTAGACAAAATGTGTGTTACAATCAGATTAAATATTATTTTTTTAGATATATTCATTTGTTTTTGAAGAAATAATATTTTTTCATAAAATCTAATAGAAAAAATGTGTGTTACTATTAAAAAAATACCATTTTTCATAAATATAAAAACTTATTTATTATATAAAAATAAATGAATATTTAAAAAAACAATATTTCATAAAATTGTAACACACATTTTTTCTAATAGTAACATACGTCTGCTCCCCAATTTGTGTTACAATATGGACAAACACTTGTTAAAATATGGACAAATACATGTTACTCTAAAAGAAAATGTACTTTTATAAGAATAAATATGTATTTTTTAATTTAATCATCATCCTTTTAAATTTAGGTATATTGATTCATATATTACAATTTTTTTTTACTATTTTATATGGGTTATTATATAAAAATAATAATTATTTCTATACAAATAAATAATTATTATGAAAAAAAACAATATTTTTTCTTATAGTAACATACATTTTGCTTTTATATTATGTTAAAAACAATTTTATGTGATTTTAACATTACATAAGTATTTCTATTCAAATAAATATATATTTATGAAAAAATAGTATTTTTTTATAACAACACACATTTTGCTCTTACATTTTATGAAAAAAAATGTTATTTCTACAAAAACAAGTGATGTATGCATATATATATATATATATATATATATAAAAGAAATAATATTTAGTCTGATTAATGTAACACACATTTGCCCAAATTGTAACATAATTTTTTTGAGAAATATGCTCAAATCCAACATGAATCGATCAAGAATCTGTGAATTTTTATATAAGTTTTTGTGAAATTAATAATCATACTTCTACTTATCCTACTTCAAGTTATGAACAATGAATGAGTGTCAAATTCCATGTACTTACGTATGTACATGTTCACATTATATTATTGAGTAAGATAGTACGTGTCTTGTGAACTCGAGTTCACATAAACTCGTATCACTGTTATTCATATATATAATATCACTCTTGTAAAAATATATTTAGGGGGTGCTTGTTTCAAATTCTTCAATGGTAATGGAAATGAAATTTTATTTTCCGTCTTTACCTTTACATATGTTGAATGAGAATTTGTGTTCATGGTTGTTACATCATTAGTATTGTGCTCCAATTTTGGGATAAGTTGACAAAAAAGAAAGTTATTAATTGTAGTACGGGGGATTGATTGAGGAGGATTATTATAAGATGAGATGAGGGTAATCAAATGGGGGTAATTACTATTATTACTATATATGTATCCCCACTCCCATTACCATTGTATAATTTCCATACCAATTAAGCACCCTCTTAATTTTTTAACAGTGATAGTGAATGTATACATAACAGTAATAATGTATACATACGACAGTGATAATTGATAACCCGAATTCACCGTGAACTTGAGTTCATACAAGTTTTTGTCTATATTATTCTATACATAAATATTTAGTTAAGACAAAATATTATTTACCAAATTATAATATGGGACAATTACTATGCATAATATTATTTACAAAATTATAATATGGAACAATTGCCATGCATTTTGACGTGTATTTTTCTCTAATGACAAATACACTCTTATTAATACCATAAGGTCCAAAACTTAAAACTGTGACATGCATTCTATAATTATAGTAGAATTATTCATGCATCTTAGTGGCCAATATCACCGGCCTATGTCAAGTGATAGTTGAACTCCATCAAACACAACTGTATTTCATGCATAGTAACAAAAAGCTGTCTTCACGATCCACCAATTTGACTATTAAATCTAACTATGTTAGCATGAAAAAAAAATTAAAACTTAGAAAGCCCGGTCTGATCTTATACCATATATATATTCGTCTAATAAAGGAACACTGAGTAGATTTTGTGTGATGAACCACTTTTTAATAAGATAAAAAAAAATAACTAAGTTGGTAAAAGTAATTCTTATATCACAACATGGTTCATATCATGAAAATTGTTTATGCAATACTTTATCGGGAACACATATATACAGATCTAGTAAATAATTGGTTAAAGGACTACTCCTGATGGGGCAACAAATTTATAGCAACTCTCAATCCATAGTAGGGATCTTCCCCTAAACAGATGTGTATACCAAAATAAACATTATATTTGTAACACTTCAAAACCTAACTTTAGAATTGCAACCAACAGTTAAACCACGACAAATATCACGGCTTCGGTGCTTCTGGCTAGATGCAAAAAATTATTTATACTTTTTCATCGGGTTTAATTCATGATTCTTTACTATATATAGACTAGTTTTTTTCTTTGGTATTTGCAGTGAGAGAAGTAGAATTTTCCAACTTACTCTCGAGCATAAAAGTTGATATTTTTATTACAAGAATGTCATTATTTCCAATCAACTCACACATTTTTGTATTCACTAATATTTTACAATTTTCAATTTAAATTATTACTTTATGAATTCACCTCCCACCCCCACTGTTGATGCAATAATTGACCAGCAAGTTTAAGAAAGTAATTAACTATGTCCGGATTACCGAGTCCAAAGGAGCCGATCAAACACGAAAAAAAATCAACGCTGGAGAAAGTTGGTGACGAGTCACCAGCACGTCACCAGCTTACCATGAAGCAGGCTGGTGACGACTCGGCAGCTTAACATGAAGCAGACTGGTGACGACTCAGCAGCTTAATATGAAGCAGATAGGTGTTACCTCGTTCTTGTAATTCCTATACAATGTAACGATTTCATTCGTACTCCCTCTCCTATTAAAAAATTAAATTAAATTAAATAAATTTTATAATTGATTAATAAAAAATTAAATACATACAAAAGCGAGACCATGCTCGTAAATAGTCCGAGAGCCAGTCTGATGCTTGGCAATGCCTTGCCCCGTAGGGTCGCTCATCCGACCTTCTCGGACACTTTTTCTTCATGGTTGACATCATATCTTTCATCCGACTCTGCACTTTGCGTGTACATTAGCTTCGTGTGCCGGATCCCAAGCGTATTTTTTCTGCAATTAAATTCATAAAAAATATAAATTAAATTTATAACATTTTAAATATAAAATATAAATATACCTTAAATTCTTTAAGAATCTCTTCCCTCTTTTCACCCAGTATATATATGTCCACGAGGTAGTGTCATAAGGCTAGACCACGTCTTGGAGGCATGATGTGAAGGCCTAAGCAACCGCATTACTAGGAAGCAATCTGCATAATAATAAATTATTATTAATAATAGATATTAATAAATTTAAAAAAATTATGAAAAAAACATATATTCCATCAAACAACATAATTTTGATACGGACATCTCGAATAGGGTCTTGCAGTGAAGATTCGGCGGTAGAGAAAGAGCCAAACCCGTGTGAGAATGACTGGGAGGACAACAAGTCCCTTCAAAAGTTAGGGACCTCATGTAAGGAGAGCGATCACACTCGGGACCCCCACCACCACCACCACCACCCCAACTACCTTGAACCTCATCATGCTGACTCATCTACACCAAATTTAACTTAAATTAAATCAAATATTAACTAATTTTAATAAACTAATAATCATCAGCTAAATAACAATCAATTTCGGACTAAACTAATTAAAAATAATTAATATTTATATTAACATAATATACTAATTGAATTCAATAAACATTAACAATAATTTTAACATAATCATTAAACTAATTTTAACAATTAACATAAAATAGAAATCAATTAACACAACATAAAACTAATTTTAACAATTTTAAACTAATTTTAACATAACATGATTAACAATTAGCATAAAATATTATAATATACTACTACACATTTGAGCTCATATAGCTCCACTTAGAGAGCTCTTATGCAATTGAGCTCACCAAGATATCACTTGGAGAGTGATTCTAATGAGAAAAATAATATATATATATATATATATGACTTATACAGCGGTTTTTAACTGCTCTAAACAAAAACAAAATGATTACAAAGCGGTTTGGAACCTCTCTATCAAAAGAAAGCAGTTGCAAACCGCTCTTGTAGGTTGTTAAAGCAGTTACAAACCACTCTATAGGCGCCACAACTATATGCCCTAGCTTTCTCCTTCGCGGACAAAAGCTCTGCTCGCACAAAATAGCCCCCTCTGGCGAAAAAAATCTCCTCACGACCTCCATAAATAATCCTGTCACTACCCAAACAGCGTTGCTGCTTCATCTGCCTTTGTCGTCGTCGCTCGCTGCCGCCTCCATTTCTATGATTAGAAGTTCAATTTTCCTCCTCAATTTTAAGATTCATGTTATATATATACATACATATGTATGTATATATATATGTATATCAATATGTATATATTAATTTGTTGTGTTACTTATTTTGTGTTGTAATTAGAAATATTATTAATAGAAATTTTTTTAATTATTGTATGTAATTAATTATTTGGAATTAGAATTTTAATATGACTATGTTGTTAGAAAAATTATTATGAATTAATTGTTATTATATATATATATATATATATTAATAACTTTTAGTATATAAATTATATAAATATAAATATGTTATTAGGAATTGTTTAGAAATTATTTTTTAAGTTACATAAATTCTTAAAAATTATTTTATTTGTTTTTTTTAAAAAGTAGTAATATATATTTTAGTAATATTTATATAATATATAATTAATATACTAATATATAGGATTAACTAGGTAGCAATATTAATTCTTATATATATTAATTTATATGTTTATATTGTAAGTATTATTAAATTTATGAATACAAAATTAATATGTAGTATTTATAAATTTTGTAGATGACACATTTGAAAAGAATTTCTATCTTTCAGGATAGTATGTGTGGTAGCACTATCTACCAAACACAAAGTATTATTTTCTCCATAAGCACATACAATTAAGGCACGCACAGATACGAGGAGTACTAAGGAGAGTCAAGAATACGGACACTAATTTATTCGGTGAAATACAAAATAAAAATTCGCTGCCACATTATAGCAGTTTCGAACAGCTCTGCACGTGATAGCGGTTTCAAACCGCTCTGCAAAAGCTCATTCATAAATAGCTCTCTTAACTTAAATAGTTGTTGCTTGGAGGGCCCTTATAACAACTTTGTAAGTGAAAAAATAAGAGCTCTCCAGCCCCAATCTTTATTAGTATTAGTTATATTATGTTACATATAATTAACATATAAGTAACATATATAATAACATATAATTATAATAAATATAAACTAACCTTTATACGATGGCGGCTACGAGTGGCAGCGATGATTTTTTATAAGTTGTGTGCGTGTGTAAAATCTGATTCTGATGTCCAGTAATATAATGGGAAAAAATTTAGCAACCGCCAGAGACATCCGCTAATTATGCGGTGAGGGTCGTTTTGTCCTGAGGCATTAATATCGTAACCATTTTTGATAAATGGGTCAAAGGCGGTGATTTAGCGACCATCTAGATGGTTGCTAATCTATATTTTAAATTTATAGACCGCCTAGGCGGTCATGAATATGAGGGTTCATGTTGCGACCGCCTGAAAACAGCCGCAAAATATTGATTTGTATTAACCCTCGCGCGGGATAAGTTTTTGCTAAATTAGCAATTGTTTCACTAGGCGGTTGCTAATATGGTCGCTTATTCTTTTTTACTTTCGACCAACTGCCTAATAAGATCGCATCGGTCACTAATTTCAGTTGCTAAAATGTGTGTTCTTTACAATGACAGCCCAAAGCACCAAAACAGATAGGGACACAACCCGAAAGCATAGTCAGGACATAAATTTGCATATTATATATAGATACTTATTTTAATAAATTATAAATAAAAAAGAGTTTAGAAGTTAATTTCAAATAATAGGGACGCAGCCCTAAGCACATAAGGTAATTAGGGACACAACTCGTAAACCAAGCAGGGACCTGACCTTAACATGCAGGGACACAACCCAAATATAATATTGTGCCGTCAAAGCATGAAATATTCAATACTAACCACGACGGTGCTTAATTACACCGTAAGAAATCATTCTGATCCAACTCTGTCCAAAAAATACTATTGAGAATGATATGTTTAATAAATTTAGACTTACCTCCGACAATTAAAAATATTAGTTTTGTACTAATAAAAATAGAAAGATAGCGTAAATTAAAATTTTATATATTCGTATCGTTTTTAGGTAAAAATGACCTAAAAAGAAATTTCGACCCAATTTCGTCACAAAAAATTTAGTGGAGATACTATTTTTCTAAAATCCGATCTGACACCGACCATGTTCCAACCTTTCAAGAATATATACTTAAAAATTAAAAAGAAATAAATTAAATTAAAATTTTATATATTTGTAGTCTCTTTTTAGGTAAAAATAATATTAAAAAAAGTTCTGACCCAACTCTGTCACAAAAAATTTACTGAAAATGCTATTCTTCTAAAAATCTAACCGGGCTCCGACAAAGTTCCGACATTTCAAGAATACTTATTTAATCCTTAAAAATTAAAAAGATAACGTCAGTTATAATTATGTATCTTTTAAAAATTTTCTAGGGTAAATGAACCTAAAAAATCATTCCGACCAACTCCATTAAAAAAATACTATTGAGAATGAAAGTTTTAAAATTTTTAGATTGATCTCCGACTATTTAAAATACTAGTTTTTTTACTAATAAAAATTAAAAAGATAATTTCAATCAAAATTTTATATATGCGTAGTATTTTTTTTTAGGTAAAAATAACCTAAAAGTAAACTCGACCGAACTCTGTCACAAAAAATATACTGAAACGCTATTTTTTTTAAATCCGACCAGGTTCCGACCTTTTAACAATACTTATTTAATCTTTAAAAATTAAAAAGATAATGTCGGTCATAATCATGTACGTATATTTTTTTTTAAAATTCTAAGTTAAAGAAACCTAATTAAATAATCATTTCAATTCAACTCCGTCAAAAAATACTATTGAAAATGATAATTTTAAAATTTTAGACTAGTTTCCGACTTTTCAAAATACTAGTTTTTTACTAATAAAAATTAAATAGATAACATCAATTAAAAGTTTTTATATATGCATATGTAAAAAATAGTTTCGAGCCGATTCCGTCACAAAAATTTTATTATAATCGATATTTTTGAAAACTCCAATTGGACTCCAACCTTTGAAAAATAATAAAAATTAAAAAAACAATGTCAATCAAGTCATGCATCATTCAAAATACTTTTTTACAAACTAATATATTAATTTAGTGTAAGAAAGGAATTATAGGAAAAAGAACGGGGGTGAGAAGAGAAATAAAAAATAAAGAATGAAAATTAAGGATATATTGATCACTTATTTTATTTTAAAAGCTATTTTTTAAAAATAAATTTGTGAACAAAAAAGAATTTACACATTAAAAAATAGCTAAAATTTATAATTTTCTCAAATATATATTTGAGTAACACACATTGCAAGTGCTGTTGCATAAAATTATTAACCACTAAAACATTCATGACATAGGTTGTGTGTAAAGCAGGTGTGTAGGTTGGAAACGTTAACCAGCAAAAAAAAACCTAACACGAGATGACTAATTTGCGAGGAACAAATGAAGAAATGTGTGTTATTTTGACACATATATGCCTGAATTAAATAAATAAATGTGAATGGAGATGGTAGAGTGAGTCGACGCTGATCAATCTACCAAAATAAATCTAATTATATGACTTGCGTACACTCAATCTAATATGTACGTATTAATTCCCCCACAAGGCCACAACCATATCTTGTGCAGTTAGAAGTTAGAACCCCCCCGCCCATCCTTTCCTTCTATATATCTCTCCCTTATTCATACTACTTTCTATAACCTAGCTACTCTCTCTCTCTCTATACACTTAAATCACAATATCCAGCTTCTCTCTCTCTCTACAAACACACATTCACACCTTTTGTAATGGAGTTGGGTAGCATTCTAGAGTTTCTAGAGAATAGGTCCATTCTTGTAACTGGTGCCACTGGGTTTCTTGCAAAGAGTATTGACTCTCTCTCTCTCTCTCTCTCTCTCTCAACATGATGTCTGATATGGTTTCATACATTTGTTGCAGTTTTTATTGAAAAGATACTGAGGGTGTCACCAAATGTGAAGAAGCTTTATGTTTTATTGAGGGCTTCAGATTCAAAATCAGCTATGTCACGCTTCAACAGCGAGGTAACTAAATTGTTAGGGAACTAGCTAGTATAATTAAATTAATGAGTTCTATACAAACTTGAATTAATTTTCAGTTAACACAAAATATTTTCATATATAGTACAAAACCAAAAACTTGGTGTTTCAAATGTGTTAACTCGATGGGCCCTAGGAGTCCGAAAATTATTATAAATGAATTAATTAATGTCATAATTATAAATTCGAATTTTTACATTTGAAGAAATTATTTTGTATCCCTTTTACGTCATTAACTAATTAATTAGCAGATCGTGATGCATTAATTTCAGCATACACATATACACTGATTTACAATTGATATTTTATAGTAAAATAACCATTACTCTTTAATTGATTAATTAATATCTTTTAAAAAACCACTAATATCATTAAAATATATATAATACTACTTAGTACGTAGTATAAAATTATTAATACCCATTCACAAATTAAATTGGCGACTGATGATTTTTCTTTTTCTTTTTCTTTTTTTGGGATGTGGTATAGGTGATAACAAAAGATTTATTCAGGGTTCTAAAAGAGAAGCATGGGGGAGATTTAAGTTGTCTGATTTCTGAAAAAGTGAGAGTTGTAGCTGGAGATATTACTTTCGAGAATTTGGGTGTGAAAGATTCAGTACTATTGCAAGAAATGTTTGAACAAGTCGATGTCGTTATTAATTTAGCTGCAACTACCAATTTCGACGAAAGGTACGTAAAAAAAAAAAAAAATCCCTTTTTTTGGTAAAAATTATATTTTTTCCTCTTTTGGTTGGACCACTTACGAATGATCTGCTGTGATTTTTTAATTTTTATTTTGGTAAGTTTAATTTTCTTTACCAACTTAACGAAATTATTTTTATTTTTATTGTGTGATGCCTTATTTTTTTATTTTATATATTTAATTTCCTTACCTGCTTGATGGAAACTAATTTTTTTTTACTGTGTGTGTTACCGACTAATCCAGAAGGGTATTTAGTTGAGCTTATTAGTTATTTAAAATATCTTATAAGATATTTAAGAACTTCTAAACTCTTTTAAAGTATTTGGTTAAATAATATGTTTGAAAACATATACTCCCTCCCTCCCATATGAATTTACACCTTACGGGACAACACATTTTTTAAAGAAAATACTATTCATATAAAGTAGTGGCATATGGGTAAATATGTGTATAGGTTTATGAGTGTACACATATTTCTATTTTTAGTAGTGTGCAAATTTGTGTGAGACGTTCGAATAAAAAATGTGTGTATGCAAATTCCTGTGGAACAGGGGGAGTAATATCTTTAAAAAAGTCAGTATAATACCTCTAGTTTATTCCATGGGGATGGAGGTAGTTACACAGTCTAACACCCGAAAAGCAACTAAACTATCTCCACCAACCTCGTTCACGAAACAAAATTTTTTTGCATAGGTTAATTATACTCCTTCTGTCCTAAAACTATTTTCACACTTTTTTTATTTGGACGTCCCAATTTTATTTTCACACACAAAAAAAAAATTCACTCATAAAAATTAATAAAATAAATTTTTTTTCATTTTATTATTTAACTTTACACTTATATACTCACTATATGAAAAAGTAGTTATGGGATAGTGATCATATAGTTTTATATTTTAATAGTAATTTCTGCATGCAGGTACGACGTTTCACTCGCAATAAATACGGTGGGAGCTAAACATGTTTTAGATTTCTCAAAAAGATGTGACAAATTAAGGTTACTTGTTCACGTATCCACTGGTTAGTACTTCCTAATTATTTATGATTTTTTTATTATTATTAAAAAGCGACTTTAAATTATTGTAATGTCGACATAGAAAGTTTGGTGTCCAAATTTAAAAGAGATCAATTAATTATAAATTTTCTTCCCAAATTAATTGAAATTAATGTGTAAATTTTCAGCATATGTATCTGGAGAGAAAGAGGGACTTATATTGGAAACAGCGTACAAAATGGGGGAGACACTGAATGGCACATCTGGATTAGATATTGACTCTGAGAAGAAATTGGTTGACGATACTTTGAAATTTCTCAAGGCTCAGAATTGCTCCGAAGAATTCATTAAATCAACCATGAAAGATTTGGGAATTAAAAGGTATTAATTAGCTACGTTTTGAAAGGGATTATTAATTTATGAAATAAATATAACCATATTGGTTAGTTCACCTGGCCATAAGGCTCCTCACTTAAGTGAGTGATCGCGTTCGATTCCCTTTGGAAATGAATTAGGAGGGAGATATAAGATTGGCTTAGATTATTCTTGAAGTGTTTGGAAATTTGATGAACTAATTTTTTAATTATTATATTTTATACGTACTGGTATTGAATATATCATACCGTAGGGTGCAAATTTTTAGAAATAGGGAGTAATAAATATTGGTAGTTGTTTGTCTCCGATCTGATAGTATTATTGATGCAAGTATTGACTCATCTTAACGTACACACATGTTTTTATCATTGGAGGTTAATAATGACAAGTAGTTGAACTGAAAAAACGAAATTTGACTGGATCCAAAATAAAGGTTATAATTAAAATATAGTGTGTACGTGCAGGGTAGTTTAACTAATAAGCATTAGTTACACCCTACTTGTATATATATATAAGAAAAACTTTTATTGAATTTATTACTTAATCCGAAAGCTTCTCACATGGTAGGATTTTGTGGGATTATAAAATATTAATATAATTGTGATGATTTACAAATATATATAATAAATGTATCTGAAGAAAAAAATAAACCGGAGGGTATAATAACGAAGAGTAGTAATTGAAGTAAACAAAAAGAAATAAAGAGACAATTATTCGATGGAGGGGAGTAACTTGCTTTCTAGATATGAAAGGTGAGTTATTTTACCTGCTCATCGAGCTTCTCAATTGAATGAGTGATCCAAATTCAATTCTTTTTAGAAACAAATAGGAGAAAGGTGTAAAGTTGGCATGAAAATTACTGTCATTTTACTAACTCAAAAAATTACAGGCCTCAATTTACCATCTCTATTGCACTACAAAAATAAAATTTCAGAATTCAACCAAAATTTGGTCTATTATTTTAATATTTTTGAGTATTAAAATTTTGAAAATTCAGGTGTGAAATTAATGAGAATCCCACATGGTAGGCATGAGTTAGTCGGTCACCTTGATATTTGCAAAATGTAATCTAAAAATTAATTAGGAGCAGTGAATGAGGTAGTGTGGACAAGGGTGTGATCGGCAGTATCACCAATTAATGTGATGCTATGCACTGTCAGTCTGTCACACTCATATATATACAGTCCAAATCATATCACAATATTTATAACTCAATTATTCAGGAATTAATATTATGCTTTTAATATTCTATAAAGTCCAACAAAATATATAACGCTAGCTATCTCTTCCTCCTCCATACATTCCATACATTCCAACAAAAGTTTGCCATATTTTGGGGCACGACTTTTAAAAAAAATTTGTAACGGGTAGAATATGTATGGTGAAAATTATGAGGTAAAGATTTTAAAAGTGCAGATTTAGAGGAATATTTTCATTTTGAAAGTGTACAAATTTTTGTATGTCAAACTAAAAAAGAAAGTATGCAAACTTTTGTGGGACGGAGATAGTAATTAGTTTTCGTTTTGTTGATCACAAAAATTAAAAAATATCATTTAAATCTCATAGTTATATGCATAAAACTACTAGTATATATATTTTCTGAATATTTCCAAGTACTGATTCATGAATTTCAATAAAGGAGGCATGCCAAAAAAAATAAGAAAAGTTAATTCATAAATCTCCTAGAAGACAAAATCAATTAATATAATTTTTTTTTCTAAGATGATAGCTAAATTATACAGAAAGAGAATGTTTTTCGTTTTGCTCATTTTTTTAATGTATACCTAATGAAACATGATAATAAATTTAAGAAGATTGGGGTTTGCTGTGTTTCTTGTGCATCAATCCAAACCATATATAATTGATTATGGTCGTCATATATCCTGTGATGTACTGTTGGAAGACATGAGTTTTTTTTTTTTTTTTATTGGTAAAAAAAAAAAATTCATTCAAATAATGGGTATAAGGTGTACCCAACCCATTACAAAAGTACAGATTAACGTCCCAACACCATTTTTGGATTCCACAACCAATCACTAAAAGAAAATTTTGAACAGCCTACTTTTTTTTACAAAGAACCAACTCCACAACTTAATTTTAATATCATCAACTACTCTACAAATTAAAAAATCAGCATCATTGAAAATCACATCATTCAGCATCCAAAGCCAAATAGTAACAGCAATCTTACTTCCAAATTTTCCTCTCAAACTTTGACTTTATTGATTTTCATAATTTCTTACTCTTTATCTATATGTCCCAACATGTAAAAAAATGTGAAATTAATTTATATAATTATTTGGAAATAGTAAATGAATTATATATGTGAGAACTGCATGCAGGGCGAGGAAGTTTGGATGGCCAAATACGTATGTATTCAGCAAAGCTATGGGAGAAATGTTGTTGGGGCATTTGAAAGGAGAGATACCCCTCCTAATCATTCGACCTACCATTGTCACTAGTACTCTCAAAGACCCCTTTCCCGGTTGGGCTGAAGGCGTCAGGTATATATACATTAATTATAATTAATTAATTTAATTTTCAAATGTTACATAATTAATATAATATATTTTAATTAATTGTTGATGAAATAATTAAATGAATGCAGAACCATTGACAGCTTAGCAGTTGGATATGGGAAAGGAAGACTCACATGCTTCCTTGGCAATCCCAACACCATAATTGATGCGGTCAGTCATGCCTACCTAACCTAATTAATTAATGACTTGTACTAACTGCATCCCTAAATAATTTGCGGTATGTTTGGCTCACAATTTAAAAAAAAAAAAAAAAGTAATGAGTAAAATGTGTATAGTGGAGATTATAAGGTACAAAATTTAAATATGAAAATTTAAAGGAATATTTCTATTTTAGGAGTATGCAAATTTTTATGGGATAAACTAAAAAGAAAAGTATGCAAACTTTTGTGGAATCGAGGTAGTATATAGAAATAAACTTTTACATTTTTTAACCCATAACTTATCTAATCAAATTTGGTTCCAAAAATAAATAAATAAAATTTTGATTTATCTAATTATTAAAAAATAATTCAATTTTGAACTCATTTGGTGACAGTCAACAAGTTAATTAAAGGGTCAAGATTTGTCATACGTGCGAGTGATGTAAAACAATACTGTTGTCAATTGATTAATTCTATATAATATATATTATGAGTCAATTAATATCACCTAAAAAAAACTTTTTAAAATCTCAAATTTATAATTAGCAAGTAATAAAATAAAATAAATTAAATTAAATTAAATTAATATGATGATAAAAACATGCAGATCCCAGCGGATATGGTGGTGAATGCAATGATTGTAGCAATGGTAGGACATTGGAAGAATAAATGTGAGAGCAATAATAATATTTACCACATTGGGAGTTCGTGTTCGAACCCATTGAAGTATGCATGGCTTCAAGAGTATGGAGAAGACTACTTTAGGAAAAACCCATGGATCAATAAAGAAGGGAAGCCTGTAATAGTTGGCAAAGTCAAAGTATTGAATTCAATGGACAGCTTCCACAGATACTTGACCCTCCATTACTTGCTTCCATTGAAGGTACCTACTCTCTTCTACCTATATATATATCCCATTACACACATTTTATACATGCATATATTAAGATATCACACATCGGTAGTGAGTGTGGTCCTGGGTGAGCTTATAAGCCTGAGCAATCCTCTCACTTACAACCTGGATTTTAAGTGTAGAGATAGACCTTCATAAATGGTATCAGAGCCACCTCTTTACTCGATGTGTGGATCCACCTGTGGAACAACGTGTCGAGCTTGATGAGCCTCTCCCGTGAGGGAGGGTATTAAGATATCCTACATCGATAGTGAGTGTGGTCTTGGGTGGGCTTATAAGCCTGAACAATCCTCTCACTTACAACCTGAGTTTTAAGTGTAGAAATAGACATTCATACAATATATATATATATGTGAATAAGATAACTAAGTTAATACTCCCTCCACCATATAATAAACATAAGATATTACAAATAATATATATAATATTATTGTTTTACTTGTTACGTAGGGGCTAGAAATATTGAACACCGCATGTTGTCAATACTTCCAAGGCACATATGTTGATAAGTGCAGAAAGATCAAGTATGTGATGCGTTTGGTCGACCTTTATGCCCCTTATTTGTTCTTCAAAGGATAGTAAGTATCTTCTCCTACATATATTTATTAATTAATTCAACTAATTTAATTTATTCACTCTATTTTATCCCACACACATGTGTTGAGAATGGGAGGTAATTATGTACGTTTTGTGCACCATCCTAATTTTTAAAATAATCATACTCATATATAGTGTACAATGCACAAGATGCGTATATAATATTTTTGACAAAGTTTTGTATGAAAATAGTTCATGATAAATTTATCATGAACCAATTTAAAGTATCAAATATTTAACTAGGTGTATCAAAAATCTCATCAGATGTATCAAAAGCTGGGGTCAGTTAAATTTATATTGACCTCAACTTTTTGATACACCTGATGCATATTTTGATGCATCGATCTAACCAAATATTTGATACTTTAAAACAATTTCATGATAAACTTGTCATGAACTATTTTCACACAATACCTACTAAATATTTTTCTAATGAATAAACATTGATTGATTAATCAATTTTTTGTTGTTTTTGTGTGCAGTTATGATGATATGAACACATTGAAACTAATAAGAGCTGCAAAAGAAAGTTTAGTGGAGAATGAAACCTTCTATTTTGACCCCAAAATCATCAACTGGGAAGATTACTTCATGAACACTCACCTTCCTGGAGTTGTGAAATATGTTTTCAAATGACCCAATAATTCCATTATTATTTGAAGAGTGGTACTTTGGGTTGGGTTGACAACACTATATATCCTAAATTTTTTAGTTGTGTTATCTAGTGAACATCAAATGCTATTGATATCCTTAAATTTAATTTATGACATGTTTAATTGGTATAGATATGCTGTACTTCGATTGGGAAATACCCATCTTTGTATTTTTTATTTTTAATCTTCTCGTAATATATAGCAGATAGTTTTGTATTTTTTATTTTTATTTTTCATAAACTTTATTACCAGGTTTATTATGTTGACGTTTGTACTTTTAATTTAAGGGAAGCATGATTTGTGGAGGGGCTTTTTTTTTTTTTTTTTTTTTTTTATTAGATCCTAAACATCTACTAATTTAAAATAGTCTATACATTTCTAGAACTGATTTCAAACAATTTTTGCTTGCATTTATGGTCTCAACGCTACAAAAAAAAAATGTTAACTTCACTTGCATACTTAGTTCTATAGGATATAAAATTTAAATTTTAAACTAGTAGCCAATTTTGGGGGAACTTTTGTTGCATACATGATTCCATAGGATGCAAAAGACCAATTTCTCGTATTTTTCATTTTAATTTTTTTATTATTTTTATAAAAACCAATACTTGTAGTTTGTTTAGTAGCGCAATTTAAGTCTAAAATGATTGGACCAATCTAGCCAACTAAAAATTAAGTAGGCCCAAACTATATACCCCTCCATACTAATTAGATAGACATTCTTTTAATATACATATTCTATTTTTACTATATTTTTATCAAAAAATTAACTAAATTTCAATAGATATTTATTAAAATAATATTTTTATGATTTTTCCAAACACATATTTCACACCTTTTTTGTTGAAATATCGAATAAATTTCTACAAAGATATATTAAAAATAGAATAAACTATTTTCGCTATATTTTTATCAAAAAATTAACTAAAAAATTCCATTAGATATTTTTAAAAATAATATTTTTGTGATTTTTTCAAATATATATCTCACATATTTTTGTTGAAATATCAAATTAATTTTGACAAAGATATATTTTAAAAAAAATTAGGTGAGGGTATCTAATAATGTTGGAGGGTATATAGTTGGGCCCAATTAAGTATGGACTATGCAATAAAATATAGACCCAAAATATTTGGGCTACAAATGGCCATAGGCGTGCTTCAATTTGGTTAGATGGGTCATAGGAAGCCCGATTGACCCAATTTTTTATGAACATGCACTGGTACAATTGTCCAACTATATATCATCTGTTGCACCCATTGTTTTTATATTTTTAATTAGTTCCTCATAATACTTTTCCGGAAGAATTTCATGATCCAAATTTAAAGGTAAATCTCAATTTAAAACTTTAATTTTGAAGTGTCTCAAATTAAAATTTACATTTTAATTTTTTCTCAATTTAAGATCTAATTTTAATATATTTGTCTCAATTCAAGACCCGATCCATGCTCTTTCATCAAGAGACTTTATGTACATCTGCATCTTTGGTTTCCAATATGCATAATTGGTATCATCTAAGATCTGAGGTTTAAGCGCGGGAGTGATAGGATACTCCATCACAGACTCAAATATACACAAACACAAAATCTTTAACTAAATGTGTCTAGTTTAGGCTCTGATTCCACTTTAAAGGTGTGTGGGGAGTAAAGTGTGTGTGTTTTAGAAAGATGTTGTTAAAAATGTTGGAAATATAAATGACAACACATGCACACTCTTGCAAGGAGATATAAAAAAATTTCACATGTTACACAGAGTATAATATATGACGCCTCATGGCGAAAAAACGTTCACTATAACGAAGTAGTGACACAAAACAAGGTTTACAAAGAAACCAAAAGGACAAGGCCACGTAAGACCAAAAACGATTCGCACAAGGAATCTTAGGGGTGTAAATGAATCGAGTCGAGCCGAGTAGTGCTGAGCTCGAACTCGACTCGATAACAATATTCGAAGCTCGAAACTCGACTCGTACTCGATCGAGTTTGATTTTTTTAGCTCGAGCTCGACTCGGCTAAGAACTCGAGCTCGGCTCGACTCGATAATTTTATTATTTTAATAAAATAAAATATTAAATATAATTTAGCTCTTTTATCGTCTAAAATTCAAGCTCGGCTCGACTCGAGCTCGACAATTTTTTTTATATATAAAAAATTAATAGAAAAATATTAAATATTATGTAAGCTCGATTAGGCTCGCGAGCCTCTCGAGCCGAGTATTTATAAGCTCGAACTCAAACTCGTGGGCTACTTGAGTAGCTCGAGCTCGACTCGATTAGGTTCGAGTCAATTTCGATTTTTTTATGAGTCGAGCATGAGTAGATTGCGAGTTGGCTTGACTCATTTACACCCCTAAATCTTACACAAGATCTAACTAGAGGCTAGACATAAACAAGCTTAGCATATCCACGTTCGAGCATAATGGAATGCTAATGCAAAAATGAATATTGTTCTAAGTGCCTAGATACTTATCACAACATTCTGGTAGAGGAACATAACTGTCTAGATCCTAAATAGACAAACTACTCGATAGTTTCTAGGTCCTTTATTCCACACTCTGAAATGGCTTATGCTTCCTCTATTTATAGACGAGAAATTCAGCATCCACACTCCACTAGGGCCCGAGTTTTTAGCCTTGTAAAGATAACCCTTCATAACTTCCGTCCATGATGTAACTTCTATGTTAGTGGGATAATTGTCTACTCAAGTATCAACCCGCCTGACGTCTAGGAATATTCTAGAACTCCTCACATCCAAGGATGAAAATATCGCGGATATATCGCAAATTTTGAGTATGCGATATGGATATTGGGGTACAATGTATTTTTTACAAAGTATCGTGGATATATCGCAAAATATCGCAAAATATCGATATCGATATCGATATCGATATCGGTTCACTCATAGTACAAAATTAATTGAAAATCGGGAAATATCGTAGATATATCGCAAAATATCGCACTACATAAAAAATCGCAATTTTTTCTTCTTTTATATTTTTATACAATTTTCAAATGATAAATTTATTTTTTTAGTGATTGTATATTCTTTCATGGTTTTATTTTTATACATATATGGTGGAAACAGTGGTGGTAGAAATGGTGAAAATGAAGATGGTAATGGAAATGGTGGAAATAACGAGGATGATCATTTTTCAAACCAAATGAGTCCTTTCACTTGTGAGGCTGATTTCACTCATGCAACACAAGATATGGACCATGGAAGTAGAGCAGGAGGTCCAGGGATATGTGCTATTGGAAAGGAATACATAAGACGACATGCTTGGAATCAAGAAGAAAGTTCAAGTGCTGATATTGAACCACTTTCAGTCGGTTTTGATTCAATGAATATGGACACTGATCATAGTGATATATCTCAAGATTCATATACTTCTGACACACAATCGAGTTCACAATTTGGTTGGAATACTCAAAATGTGTTTCAACATCCATTTTCATATCAACAAAATCATTAGGTTATTGCACACTATTCAATCTATGGTGAAATAGTTGGAAGAGATAGAGAAACATATGAATGACATGTGCATAACTATATGCAAAATTATTCTAATGCAATGAGTTGGTACCAATATTGTTTGGACAAAGATGGGATTCCATCTTCTATATTTGAACCCCATAAGTCATCATTTTGGTACTAAATGTATTGTATCATGTAATTCAAATCATCTTTTATTGTATTATGCATTATATTATTAATTAATTAATGTCAGACAATGATTATATAGTCCATTATCTATTTATTTGCTTTAAACATGTCAATTTTTTGTGATTTTAAATGAAACATATGCATAATAACATGCTATAATAATCCATAAATTTTCATATTAAATTTCCAAAATTTTAATAAAATTTTTGTTATTTTTTTTTTTTTTTTGCGATATCGATATATCCATCGATATTTCCGTAAATTTAAGGTTGCGATATTACTTGCGATAGCGATATTTTCATTCTTGCTCACATCTTCAACTTTCATACCTAGGCAAATATCTCAACATAGAATCATCATAAGTTTACGTTAGTCAAAATGGTAAATTCTGATGTTGCCAGAAATGTTGCAAACACAAGTCACAACATTATCTCAACATCAACAGACACTAATTACAAAGTGGTTTTGTGCAGAAAAAAATATAACTTCTGTGCAGATTTTTTTTTTTACTTCTGTGCAAATATTATGAATTAATTTATAAATATAGTCACTTTTTTTAACCCATATGCAAATGTCCCAATTAAAAAAGAAAAAAAAAGATTTATTACATTTATGTTCATGATTTTCCCTCCACTTTAAAAAAAAGTTCATCAATTCAAATAGTTTACAATTAAGTTCACCCCTCTCTTTTTGAAACCCACGCTGGAGAGAGAAAATAGAGAGAAGGAAAGAGATAAAAGACTGTACAAAGAAAGAGAGAGAAATGGCCGACAGAGGAGGGATATGGCAGCTTCCGTCGGCAAATTCGTAGGGGGTACATGTAGTTTTTTTATTTTACTAGGAGATTTCTACAGATTGTGGAACAAAATTAATGGGAGAACAGAAAGGGAAAGAGGAATATGCACATTACCTTCTCTTCACACTAAAAGAAGTTGGATTGTTTAGTAGACATCAATTGCTCTCTTCTTTAATTTGCAGCTCCTTTTCTTGCTTTTGTAATTTCTGCCAAAAGAATAACAAGCCATAGATTATGGCTCGGTTTTGTAAATTGATAATGCACCTATGAATGATTAATGGAGATCGAAATCTAATAATGGAGGGGAGAAGCTGAAAAAGTGTTGTAATTTGGTTTTTTCCCCTGTAGAGAGAGGGATGAGATTGTAAAAATCTATCATTTTCAGCTTTTATTTGTCTTTATGAATTTGGTCTGTGCTAAGTTTATATTTCATTTGTGCAAAGTTAATATATCAGTTGTGCAGAGTTCATTTTTTTAGTTTGTGCAATTTATTTTAAATTCAAATAAATTTATTCTTAATTTGACTTGTTGTGCATTTTAATTTTGGTCTACTGTGCAAATAAATTTTTGTCTGGTGTGCAAGACATTTTTTACCTGTTGTGCAGAACGTTTTCTGTTTGTTGTGCAAATAATTTTATATGTGTGAATAGGTGAATTTATTTGTAAGTTTAACTTTATCTATTTTATAGTTCACCATTGAAACCAATATGTAAGTTAGCCGAATTTTTTTTTTCTAGATTATAGGGGTATTAAAGTCAAATCAGGTAATTTATTCTTTTAGAGTGATTTTTGGGCTTTTTTATTCAAATATTGCAAAAAAAAATCCGTTTACCAATGTATGGTGAGTTTTTGAGGTATTAGCATTATAAGCAAGAGCGTCACCTCAAACGGCGCCCTTAAAGAAGGGCGCCACCACAAACGGCGCCCTTTGACTGGCGACTGAAGGGCTCCATCTCCACTGGCGCCCTCAGTATGAAACATTTTTTTCAACCACCCTCCTCCGACTGAACACAACACACCCCATGTCATCATCATCACATTAACATATATATACATTAACATTAAAAAAACGTTTACATATATATATACATTAACATATATATAAAATAATAATTAATAATTATAAAACGTTTCGAATATGTTTGAGTAATAATTTGTTTATCAATATATGGTGATTAATTGTACTTATGTGGTTATTTAAAAAATATAGAAAATTTGACCAAGTATTGATAAATCAAACATTTTGAATTAATTGTATTTTATTAGAGGAAGTTAATATTTCGAATAAAGTGGTGCTATTTTTTAGGAATTAAGGAAAATTAATTTTTTTTAAAATAATTTAAATATTAAAAAATACTCTAAAAAGTTAACTACAATTTTTTGTAGAATTAATTATTAACCGACTATCTTATAATTCGAGTCATTTATAAAAATCACTTACAAATAAATTTTACATATATATTTTTGAATCAAAAAATATTATCTGTCAGGAATTTTACATATATATTTTTTGAAGTCATAATATATATGAATTACGAAACCAAACCCTTTTATTTATCTTTTTTTTTTTTTTTTAATTTGAAACCAACCCCTTTCTTCAGTTACCCTTTCTTTCCACATATTTTTTTTTGTGCATATATATATATATATATATATATATTAATATTTTCTACATATGTTAAATTTTTTATATATATTCTTTAAATAATCACATAATTACAATTAATTAATTCCATAATTTGAAATGGCAAAATAAATTCTCAACCGTTGCCAAAATTCCAGGAGAAAACATGCTCTGTAACGGCTTCTTCTTCATCACCCCCATAAATAAATTTAACATCAATACCTACATAGTATTATATTTACCTAAATAATAAATCACATAATAAAATTATTACTCAAACATATTCGAAACGTTTTATAATTATTAATTTTTTTTATATATATGTTAATGTATATATATGTAAACGTTTTTTAATTTTAATGTATATATATGTTAATGTGATGATGATGACATGGGGTGTGTTGTGATGAAGATATGGGGTGTGTTGTGTTCCGTCGGAGGAGGACGGTTGAAAAAAAGATTTCATACTGAGGGCGCCAGTGGAGATGGCGCCCTTCAGTGGGTCCCAGCCACCCTTCTTTAAGGGCGCCATTTGAGGTGGCGCTCTTGCTAATAATTGGTAAATTTTTTTTTTTTTTTTGCAATATTTGAATAAAAAAGCCGTGATTTTTGGGTGCACTCAAAATTCAAATTAATTTCGCCTGAGGTTGATTTCAATTTAAATTTAACTATTTTAATTTTTCTTTCTTCGCATGGGAGTTTCAGTGGCTAAACGATGGAAGACGATTTCGACATTCCAGCGACGGCGGGGATGGAAAATGACTTTGATAAGCCAAACGAGACAAGTTATATGTGGTCAAAGAGGAGAAGGAGATCGGAAAATAAGGTCTAAAGAAGAAGCTTGTGAAGGAAGGTGAAGGCTGGAACACTTCCAATAATGCCGATGAAGTCGAATGGTGAATTTGTTATTATACCTTTTCCTTATGATATTATATAGAAATAAATTGATTTAGTCTTCTATGCACCAGTTACACCGTGCAACTCAAGTTCATTTCTGAAAAGTTACACAAAATACTATTGAAAAGTTAAACATGTTATTACTGAAAATTGTATCTTTAATGGTTTAACTTTTCAATAATAATTTGCGTAACTTTTCAGTAATAAATTGTGCAACTTTTAAAAATGAACTTGAGTTGCATGGTGTAACTGGTGCACAAGAGACTTACTCAAGTAAATTAATTATAAATTTTTTTTTTCAAATCCTGTTGGATTTATTTTGTTGTTGTTATTGATTGACTGTTAAAAATGATTTATTTGGGGAAACTGTTGTCAGTTCATTAAACTGGAACATTGCTGGAATTATGTGAATCATGGCCGTGGTGAGGAGTGCTTTGAGAAATATATAAATTAATAAATGAGCATACTCAAAGAATTATTTATAATACTCAAAGTATAAGTTATAATACCCAAAAAATATATCCTAAAATCATCTCATAATTAATACCTTAAAAACAACTCTAAACAAAATACTTTATAAACAACTCAGAATACCCCAAGAATCAACTTACAATACCACAAAAACAACTCACAATACTCCAAATATAATTCACAATACCACAACAATTATTAATAATACTCCAAGAATAGTTCATAATACATCAACTATAAAAAGAGTATATTAACGACGTGTAGTACAGTATAACCTCTATATATTAATAATGTTGGACCATAGGATTTTATTAATTTATAGAGATATTATTACTATATCGATTAATGTTGGGACCATATGATTTTATTAATTTATAGAGATATTACTATATCGATAAATTAATAATTTATTAATTTAAAGAAGTTTTAACGTATATGCACAATTGACCTTCAAAGTTTCAAATTCTTTGAATAATTTTAAGTATACATGCATAGTTATTGATGAAAATTAAGTTAAAATACAAATGTACTAGTAGAATTCCATGAACACAAACTCACGTGGAAGTTGTAATGACTTGTTTAAATTAATTGGCTTTAGAAAATTCTTATTTTACTAAATTGTCTTAAAAATATTCAAGTGCATCACATATATATGGATTATTTTTAATAATTATTAATTTATAGTTTCTTCGGGACCAATATATATACATTGAGATCTCAAAAATATTATTATTTTATAATTTTATTGATTGGGTCCCAAATTTTTACTGGGACCGAACAAATTATTAGTTTTAGCGAAATTATTAATTTATCGAGTATTAATTTAACGAGATTTTACTGTATGTATTTTTAAAAATTAAAAATTCAAATTCAAATTTTGTGTGCAGTAGAATTTGCTATTCTTTTATGCCGAACGCGGAAACCCAAATAAAAAGTGGTTATATTGAATTTGACTGGATATAATATATTTTCATTTAGAATTTGCGATTCTTTTATGCCGAACGCGGAAACCCAAATAAAAAGTGGTTATATTGATTATTGAATTTGGCTGGATATAATATATTTTCATTTCCTTGAAGCTTCTCTCCATTTATTATAAACCTCGTTGAATTTTTAATTCCACGCTTCAAAGGAATAATTCCGCCGTGGATATGCGAAGCCGAGCACCGGTAGCGATCGGCGGCGGAGGGATGAAAGTATTGGCAAATAATTGGTTACGACGTTCAGGCAGCGGCGTCGCTGGCGATTTCTCTTGCCGGAGTACGGGAAGCGAGAACGATTTGGCGGTTATGGTGAGCAATTTCGTGGAAACTGGAAGCGCCGAATCTGAGTCCTGGTGTAGCAGCGACAGCGATTCTGGATTCTCTGACCTAGCTTATCTCGCTGACCGGATTTCGGTTAGTATTGTTTTAATTTTGAATGATTTATGCGTACCTAAGTTGTACTAAGGGTTGAGTTATGTATTCTGTGTGTGTACGTGAGTGAATTTTGTTGGTTCTTGATTGGAAGTAAATGAGGCAGAAGAGATTGATACCAATGTGTTGATAATTGGACTATTATTTTATTCAGACAGCTATTTACAATTAGTACTCTGTTTGCAAAATAATGAATGATGAGAAATTGAACTTTGATTGCAATAACAATAGTATTATTTTGTTTGTTTTTGTGACTTTTCTAAGCTTTTGTAGTAGAAACTATATGTTGTAAGCACAATTCAAACAAGATTTGGGTATACTTGGAGAAAGTTGAAGAAAATGAATATATATATATATATTTTATATTTTATATTGGCTTCTTGTTTATATTTTCGGTTACATTAGCTCCCTTTTTGTTAAAATTTTGATTCTCCATAGTTTAATTTAGTTACTTTAACTTTCCCATCCCGTTTTAGTAAATGATCGACAAGATGGGTAGACAAAATGTTCTTTAAGAATCATTATAACCTTTTGAGTAGATGTAGATCAAATCTACATGTTGGGATATACCTAAACCAGCTAACGTTTCTTGATCAGAGCATAGATGTTTGGAGTTGACTTCTTCAGTTTTTCCAATGGCTTTTGTTAGTTACACTTGCATATTGTTATATTATAAATATAATAACTTACTAGTCATAAATGTTTCTATTTTCCTGCATAGTGTTTGTCATAAAAAAAAATTGCATTTTTTTATCCTAATCGACATTCACTTTTGCAGTTGTACAAGCTCTCATATAATGACCAGTACGAAAGAGACTTGGTAATGGTTGTTAAATCTCTAATTCTTTCGATATCTGAAGCCCATCAAATCGAGAAGACAGATACATGTGACACTAACTGCATCCTTCGTTCTCTGGTAAAGCTTCTGCAATCTTCTGGTTATGATGCAGCTCTATGTTCATCCAAATGGCTGAGCTTTGGAAAAGTTCCAGGAGGTATGTATATCTACATATATTGTTCAACAGTGGTTGTGAAATTTATATTCAGAATGTAGTGAATATCGACTTTAGGAAATATTATGTTGAATATGAGAAACCCTCTTTATTGTTTAGAACAAAATCTGATTTTATGATGAAAAAAATCAAACATTGTTGGGAATAATGAAATAATCTTTGTTCATGGAAATGCAGGTGAATACGAATACATAGATGTCATCAATGGAGGTTCTGAAAGATACATAATCGACATAGACTTCCGTAGTCACTTCCAAATAGCAAGAGCTGTGAAGAAGTACAATGTAGTTTTGAGTTGTCTTCCCGCAGTGTACGTGGGCAACATGACTGAGCTGAAGCAGATTCTTCAGATCATGGTGGAAGCCGCGAGGTATTCCCTTGATCAAAACTCAATGCCTCTCCCTCCATGGAGATCTCTGCCTTATCTCGAAGCAAAATGGGAATCTCCCTGCCAAAGAATACTCACCTTCCATTCACACTCAGTTACTGCCTCTTCTTCGTCGCATCAGCACTGCATCAGTTTACTGAGGCGATTGAAATCTTTTGTTATATCTGATTTTTCATACTTGAATTAAACAGCTTTCCTGGAAGATCTTTGTTGGTTAAGTGCAGGTATAGAGAGGCCATAACAACGACAATATTGATTATGTATAGAAACATTTTTGACTAGTTTGAATTTGATTATTTATTTTGAAATTAAATAAGGCTTTATGATACAATTTAATTTCTTATTTGGCCCGAGAATCAACTTTGGATCAATTGCAATTTTAGAAGAAAAATCACGATTTTAACCACTGTTTTTAGAATTGGACCGATCGGTTTAACCGGTTGATTCTGGAACCGGTTCGATTACACCTAAAAACTGTTTTTATGGTTGAATCGATCAAACCGACTATTTTAAAAAAAAAATATATTAATTTATTTTTATTTATCTTCCTAAGTTTAATTAAATCAAAAGTCAGAAATTTACTTTCTACAAAAAAAAATTCTAACGGCCGAAGAACTAAGAAGAAAATAAAGAAAATTTACTTTGATTGAGACCAGTTCATCAATTTTTGCAGCAGTTATACCTACGATTAATGATATTTACCAACAATTAATCATTTGAGTGTAGTATTTGAACAGAATTCCGAATGTCAACAGCTGTGCCCTAAATTATTCATTGTTAATTGGTTCAAATCTAATTATTACAAATAAAAGGAAAAAAATCTTTCGAAATCATGATTATAATTGGAAGAGTCTTCAAAACAAAATTTTATATAAAAATGACAAAAAAAAAAGATATAAATATTGATTAATCAGGCACTCTAAAATTAATGAAAGTTTTGTATGAAAATTTGGGAAGACAAATGTGAATTAACACTAGGCTGCAAATTGTACCCACAAGTAATTTATATACAAAAATGAGTGTTGTCTATACTATGGATAGCATATCTCTAATTGGTTCTTGTTTATAATCCTGGGCTGATATTCAAACATTGAATTAAATTAGTTCCTGGAATATATATACCAGAACAAAAATGTCCCAACAGATGTCCAGTTCCATTACTACTTCGAAGCACCTTGATTAAGTTCAGCAAATTTCGTCGCCACCAACATTGAGTGCCTTAGATATTTTTCGGTGCATCGCCTTACGCAGTTCTCTTCTTGCTTGCCTAGTGATTTACGGTAAAAGCTGTTCACGCAGTCATTGAAGCATATTTGTGAAAGTGCATTATACAACCTAAGACTGAAAAGGAGAAACAGAAGTGCAGCATCAGGATTCCAAAATAAAACATCCTGGCAGCATAAATAATGAAAGTAACAAATATTCAAGATGTCTTTATAAGTTTTCAGTGGAATTAAGGATGAGGAATGTGGTTTAGGAAATTTCTTTTATATACATGATTCTAACTATAATGCCCAAAATTTGTATTTATCAGAGAAGTGCAGAAACGTCACTTCTATATGGTTGATTTGAGAATCATTAGAAAGAACTTCATCAGGTTATCCAAAAGAAAAGGCCATTTGTTTCAATCTACAAGTAAAAAATTAATGACAGTTTGAGGCTCAAATGATCAAGCTTTTCTCATCAGGTCAATCTTATAACTAGTAGACAATTAACGTTTCACACACATATGAACAAAATGTTAACATTGCTGTTGTTTCATCCGTCTTATCGTCTATCGACTCATCCCCCAAATACTGAGTGGGGTAACATAGCAGGAAATAATTCAAACTACTATATAAATCAATATCAATCAACATTCCACTCATTCTTGAACATCAAGACAATAAAACAAATACGGGGTCATCCAACTAAGAATCAACCCACAAACAAGAAAAACAGCATAAGATACGCACCATTTTGCATTACACAAGAGTTAAAACTGAAAAGTTTAACTATCAAACTAACATTTCCAAAATCTCCATATTAAAACCAAAATTTGAACTTAAATTAAACACGACTGCATTCACCATAAAAGTAGAAAAACATTTTAAATAATTATGTTATTCCCTTAACGTCCAGATACACCACAGACGAAAATGCACTGGTTTTAAGGAGGATGTTTGCTCTTGCTTCGTGTACAAAGTTGCATTAAATCGAAATCACTTATACAACTTATTGTATTTGAAGCTATACGAAACAACTTCTGGATTTACATTTTCCGTTTTCAGCATAAGAAACTAGTTTATGCGGGATTAAACAAATATCTCATATAATAATTTAACAATGCTGATCTTTCGTTGATCAATATTTGGAACACACGCCCACAAATTGTAGGATTAAAACGAAAGCGCAAAATCAATTCAGATGATTTCAGAACCAAAACCCCCCATAAATTTCAAAGTTATACAACTAAAGACATGAAACGATAACAAGTTTTATAAACAAAATCATTCCCGATTTGTATGAAGAATAATATACCTATCGCGGGTTTGCAAGTTGTCAACAATGGAGGGAAGTTGAGCGGCATCTGCTTCTGAGACAGGCTGGAGATGTGCTGCTTTATCCATGATTTTTCACTCGGTCTATTCTATGATTAATAATTGTAAAAGTGGAGTTTCATATGGATTATATACCTCGCGCCGAATTAGGGTTTACAGAGGGTTTAACAAGAGCGCCGCCGTCCCACGGAATGGAACGTCTCACACTAATCTTTTGGCACGCCGAAAACAAAGTTCATATTTATATACTAGTAGAAAAATTAGTTTATATTTTGATAAGATTCGTCATTTGAGATAGTGATATTTCATAGTGGATCACCAAAAATTTCAATTTTCTAGAGGAACACTTTTGTAATGATTATATGGGCCTCATGTACAGGAGTGATGTCATCACATGCACACATTTTTCTCTCACCTCACTCTCTCTCTCCTCACGTCTCTCACTTTCTCAATAAATACAAGATGACTTTTTTTTTTGTAATTGAAATCTTGACTTAGTCTTTTATTATTTTTTTATCTTACTTATTTTATTCCATTGATTTATTTATTTTTTTCAAAATTTAATATTATATATTTGATATTAATTTATTATATTCAAATTATATATTTTTTCATTTTTTTAATATTTAATATTATTTTTTCAGAATTCATATTTTTACTTTTTTTTCTAATTTTAAAATTACATTTATATATTCATTACTTATTTTCGTATATGCATTTTTTTCATCAGCATATATATAATATTTTTCTGCATATATATTAATTTTTTTCTGAATATCATATACAAAATTGCATATAAAGGTAAAAATACTGAATAGAAGACAATAATTTTTATATTCAACAAAATACAAAATGGGTCAAGTAAAAATAAATGCTACTGCAAAAATTCACAAAATAATGCTACTGCAAAAATAGAAAATCTAATGTCTAATATTTATCCACCTAATATTTATCCATCTAATGTCTACTGCAAAAATAAAACAATATGATCTTGGGCCTCCATAAAATAAACATTTGGGCTTTTGACTAATGAAATTGAGAATGGGCCCAAATAACCTTCAACCTTGGGTTTACTATCGCGGCGGCAAGTGAGTGGATGGAGGCGTGGCTGAGATTGCTAGCTGTGACGGCGTCGACTGAAATGCAAATGCAACAACGTGATAAAAAAATCAAATATCAAACTCAAAGCTGCTACGAAATACACAAAGCTGCAACAACGACGACGACGACGAAGGCTCCTACGAGCAGCCGCTGCCCGAAATTGAAGCACGGGTCTGCGACAAACACATCCTCATCAGAGTCCATTGTGAGAAACATAGGGGTGTTTTAGTAAATTTACTGAGCAAAGTCGAGAAACTTAACCTGGCTATTATCAACACCAATGTCACCCCATTTGGAACTTTTGCCGTCGACATTATCATCATTGTCGGAACTGTGAGGCCGTTCGGATCTGTGAGGCCTGTGAATCCGTCGGATCTGTGAGGCCGTTCGTCTGCGCTCATCGCCGGAAATGCGTCGCCCAAATCACGGCCAATTTCTCCCTGTTTCCAATCGGCGGAATGAGGGAGAGATCATGTTTTTAAATTTTTTTGAAATCTGATAATGTGAATGGGGTTTTTATTGAGATATAGAGAGATAGAGAGAGAAGTGAGAGAAGTAAGGTGGGAGTGAGTCACGTGAGAGAGAATAAAGAGAAAGTGGGGTGAGAGAATTAGTAAAGATGATATGATAGATATTCATATTTTATTAGATGTGGATCCTATAATCATTACAAAAGTGTTCATTTGTGAAATAAAATGACCCTCTTGGAAATATGGAATTTTTGGTGTTCCACTAGGTAAATATGCTATTATAAGTGGTCATGTTTTGTAATTAATTCTTTATATTTTTATTTATTTAAATATTTGTGCTTTATAAAAATTAATTTTTATTTGTAGGATGATAGTTTTATATAAATTATATATTTTTATAGTCTCCTGTGCACTAGTTACACGGTGCAACTCTAGTTTATTTTTAAAAAGTTAAACAGTTTATAACTGAAAAGTTAAACAGTTTATTACTGAAAAGTGTATCTTTCATAGTTTAACTTTTCAATAATAAACTGTTTAACTTTTCAGTTATAAACTGTTTAACTTTTTAAAAATGAACTTGAGTTGCACCATGTAACTGGTGCATACAAGACTAATCCATTTTTATATAATTTAAAATATAGAATTGAAATTAAAATATTTAAAATATAGGGTGTAAATTAAAGGTTAAAATTAAACATAATAAGAATAGATTGTAACATAAATTTTTATGAGGTTTATATATTATATATATATATTAGTTTGTAAACTCACGAATTTCGCTGTATTAAATAAATATTGTATGTATAATATAAAAAATTATGTAAATTTTTATAAATATAATACTCAACTGTAAAATAATCGATATTTATTTTATTTATTTCTTTTTTATATTAATTTAATTAAATATTATACAAATTAATTAAATAAATCAAATAAAAATAATTTATCTTTTTAGAATTAAAATATATTTTGTAAAATTCTAATTTATCATATTTATAGAATTGAAACTAGAGTCAAAATTATAAAATTTATAAGATTTAGATTGTAATATTTGAAGAAAATTAAAAAATATTTAAGACTTATTCTATTATATTAAAGATAATCAAGAAAGGTTAGAATTATAAAACTTTATTATTATAAAAATAAGTTAAAAGAAAATCAAGAACATAATATTTTATAAGATTTATTTTGTTACAGTTAAAAAATAAAAAATATATTATTCGATTTAATCATTCTTAAAATGATAAAACAAAACAGGATTAGAAAAATAAAATGAACATATAATATTTCATAAGATTTATTTTTCTATTATTAAAAAAAATTCAAAAAAATATTATAAAATTTAGCCACTTATAATAATAACAAAAGATGATTAGACACGGATCATCCCGTGTTATTATACTTTGCAAATACAAATAAAATAAAATATTATTAGATTTTTGAATAATATAAATATATTAGTAAATTTTAAATGTAATTGTTGATAAAATAATCTAATCCAGATGATTAAGGAAGTAATCAACGGAATAACGAATGACGTGTCCCAAAACAACTAATCAAA